>JAUMHP010000079.1:6677232-6700484 GCA_032361065.1 Enteromius trimaculatus | reverse complement strand
GATAGATAGATAGATAGATAGATAGATAGATAGATAGATAGATAGATAGATAGATAGATAGATAGATAGATAGATGAGTGTTCAGTTCATGTCCATGGTGATGCTGAAGAAGGTGGGGGATTTATTGCTCAGCATTAAGAGCTCTAATCTGTTGCAGGTGTTACTGGCTGCTATCCCAGCCAGCCGGGCCCGTTCCTTCCCCCCGGAGGCCCCATCATGAGCGTGTATGCGGGCATGTGTGGGTGTGTGTCTGAGAGCGAAGGGGAAAGTGTGAGTAAAAAGAGATAGTGTATGTGTACGGCAGAAGGCAGTGCACGTTAAGTAGGAGGAGGTTCTGGCTTTGGTTTCTCCTCTTAAACCCAGTGAGAACTGATACAGCCTGGCTTAATTTCAGTTCATCCAGCTCTTCTGTGAATTTGATATATTATGACCCACCCGTGATAATTGCAGGGAATTAATGTGGAGCATCTCTCTAATGAAGGACTCAATCAGAAGAGAAAAGTCTTAATCTTGGCGGTTACTGGACGGACTTTTGAGACGGTGAAAGGGGAACACGTGCAAGTACGAGAGTTTGTTGTCGCTATTGTCAAGAGAATGCTGCCCTCTTCCGGACATATTGTGTTATAACATCCAAATGCACTCTGGTGCAAATACTTCAAATAATACTCTTTAGCGGTTTCACGTAACTCAGTGTAGTGATTTTAAATATCAGGTTATATTTTGTGCTCGCCTATTGCCTGATTTGCATAATTGGCGGGTACTATTATGGTACGGCCTGTACGGACGCAAATATTTGTTATAAACACCATAGAAGTCTTGTTGTACTCTATGAGTGTTAGATTTTATGAGCAGAAAAACTCAGGCGACACACTTTTAGTGGAAGGTCTTTATTGTAGAGTCTAAGATATTCACCTCGGACTTAAATAGTGTGTTTAATTAAAAAACCTGAGGAAAGTTTAGAGTGCTTTACAGAACACTACCTGATTACATAAAATAATATGGTTTTTAACAGACTTTACAAACAGCTTCTGCCAAAAAAAATGTGCATAAAGTATGTCAGCAGACAAAATGCATATGCTTAACCTCATGAGCACCAGGCCTTGGTGTGTCAAAGCATGCGCGTTAACCGCTAATGCTCTGCTCCACACATATACTTCCACGAAACGGTCATCTTCCAGTGATTTGTTCCTTATTAACATGTGGATTATATGTGTAGGAGTTTTGAATCGCCTGATCCCTCAAGTAGGGGAACCAATCCCTGAAGAGGCAGGCGTAGAAGGTGTACCAAGGGTAAAAGCTCTCAGACTGTCGAGACGCTCCAGCTTCGATAACGTGCCAGGCGGCTTCATGTGAAGGGTAGGCAGTCATATTGATGTAACCTCTGCAATAAACACATCAGAGATATGAAGAACGAGCCTTTTATCTGTAACTCAAGTGGTCATGTGTGATAAAGATAGTTTGAGTTGCATAAGTGCTATTTATGACCACGAACTAGACTTTGCCTGCCAATTTGCTAGCAGCATTACGCAAAACAATTTTAAACACCGTTACATTTTTTGTTTGTGTTTTACTTGCTCTTGTTTATATCATTTCATTTTATTGTGGACATTATGCTGGCATCTTGCCTGGAGGCATCACATTTGTTAATTAATTTCTGCCGCTTCGTTATCTGTTGTTTTGTCCCTTTTTTAAGGTGTTTCGTCTGGAGGCATTCATAAAATTAGTCAACTTATAATGACTTTGTAAATTACTTATTAACATAAAAAAAACACAAAGATCTTAAATTGTTCTTACTTGATTTTCTCCATCGCGCTATCTGTGTCGATCAGGCCGAGTACGCAGATGGTTATGGACACATTGCTTTTTTGCATAGCTAGCTCATGCTGAAGGCCTCCAAAGAAACCGTTGAGTGCAAACTTTGTCGCGGCATACGGCAAAGCAAAGGGGCCACACATTTTGCCTGCGGAAAAGAGCTGGACGTCATTCCACCATCTGTTGATTTCCTCAACAAGTGATAATTGTGAAAAGTGTCATATTTGAATCACCTAGCAGGGAGGAAACGACAACTATTGATCCGTTACTCTTTTCAAGAGTTGGCAAAGCTTTCTGAGTCATCTGTGCGTAGCTAAGAAAATTCACCTATAAGAGGGCATAAAATGAATGACAAATCAAACATGTTTTAATTATATTATGGCATCAAATGTCCTTTTTGGTTCACATTCATTTTTGTTGGAGCTGACGAAGCCACTATTGTAAATACAAATTGTCTACACCTCTAGCAGCCACCGTGTGTGCTCCACGTCTCCGTCCCACATTTTGTATGGACTGGGCCCGATGTGGTTCAGAATCAGGTAATCCAGACCCCCTAGTTGTTCGATGGCATACTGCACCACATTTTCAGCTTCGGAGGGGCTTGCCATGTCCGCAGGGATGAACAAGGCCCTTTGGGCTCCCAATTCCAAGCACTTGCTCACAACCTGTGTTTGGATGAACGAAGCAATCAGATATCCCTTGATCACGTACATGAGGAATGAAAGAAGAATACCCAACTGACCTGTTCTAGGACATTTGCTCTCCTTGCTGTGATAATGAGTTGGGCTCCTAAACGGGCATAGTGGTACGCCACCTGCTCGCCGATGCCAGTACTGGCACCGGTCACCAGCACCCTGGCACCTTTCAAAGACTCTAAAAAAGACATAGGTTCTTGAGCTGAGCGCCATATTTTTAGAATGCTTTATAATGCATTTAGAATGATTTATAGTGCATTTGTCAAACATGTCTGCCTAGCACTTTTATATAAAAAAACAATAGAAATATAATAAAATCTGAAGACATTGCTATGCGAGAGTGTAGACAAATGACAATCATTGCATAAAAATGCCTCATACTGTATATACTGTCCATGAAGGTCAAATGAGAAATTCGGTTTTCAAAGCTCTCTAGGTTCATCACAGTTTGTTAAAACATTTTCTGTATGGCATTTTCCCGTTAGTCACGCTGATTGAGGGGAGAAAGCTATATTAAACCTCTCCAATAGCCTCTCTGTACTCCAACAAACACTCTGGGGTAACAGTAATTCATTTGAGGGTAAAACAAGGTGCTACAACAGCTGCAGGACAGAGACGTTCCTTTGCTTGACACACGTCCTCAATTGCATGAATGTCACTGTGGCCTGGTGAATTAAAGCCTTGACTGCTTCTTGGTATGGTTTTTGACTACAGTACCCAATATTTGTGCATGAGAAAACATGTGGTGAGCTCTAGGGCACTTTTATAATCGCCATACAAGTTCATGTTGATGACCATCAAATGTTAGACATCAAGGGTTATCTATTACATTGCCCCGATGCAGAAAATCAATTTTCAGTGATCTTAACGGGAGATATATTAAAACTGGTATGAACTTGCCGGTCTTTTTTAATCACGTGACGGTGAAACAAGCAATTTAATGTTTAATTTCAAAAACAATATCAGCTAGCAAAACGACACGTATGTATTTATTCACATAACTGTTATCTTGCCTTGCACAACACAGCCATTTATAACATCTCAAAGTGGCAAAGAGATAACAATAAATGGCATGCCTACTATCAGAGTTATGCACTTTCTTGTAAGTTAATATTGTTTTTATTGTGTACAATAACTGCAGTGTTTTGCTAAATGTTACTACAGTAGGTTCTTTTTTGATAATTTCTGGGAAAAATGCCTGCTTGTTTATTGGAACAAACCCTCTGGGAACAAAGCTTATTTAAAGTATTTACAGAGAAAACAATGTATCATTTCAAAATCATCATACAATAGAGAACAGCCTCGACAGTATTAGGTCCACCACAAATCTTGCCAGAAGAAAAAAAACTATTCTTCCTCCTAAATCCTGGTTTGAGTAATCACGGGTCTTGCACATGACTTTTATGCACCATTACAGTGTATAGGAATATTTTATTACAGCACGTAGATAAACAGAGAGGTCATTCAACTCACCCTTATTAAATGATGGAGCACTCCATCGAACCGCAATCAAAGCAACGCATATGCTGCCCAGCAACAATACCTTGGCAGAAAAATTCATTTGAGGAAATCTGTGGAAGATTAAAACGCACAGAAGTTTGTAGTTGTTCAACCGTCAAAAAACAGTAACGTGGTTGCTAACGTTATAACCGAACCAGTAGGACCGGATCATATGTGTGTCAAAAGGCGGAGCCATATCAAAGTACAATCCGATTTATGGGCGCAAAAAAAAAATTGGGAGCAATTAATGCACACCATAAGCGGGACAATAACAACCGTTTTTTTTTTTAAATAAATATAAAGGCCTAATGTTTGTTTTCCATCTAATTGTTGTTTTTCTGTGTGTGTGTTTGGAATTTAGGATAAAATACTGGCTCCTAAATAAAAACCGAAAGTTATTAAGTTTACTTTTCAGTAGCTACATGTCTAAATTATGGAGTAACCGTTTTTTGGCGTTCAATAGAAATATCTTGTTATCTTTAAATCGCAATATAACATAACATTCATATTTCAATGATTAATACAATTTAATGATAAAACCGAAACAACGCAGCTGACAGTTACTATGAGGGAGTTTTGATGGCGGCATATTCATCAATTAAATAACACCACAAGTCTATTAAAGTAACACTAACACTCGTGTGCTTTAAAGTCTTTTAATTTTTCAAATCACATAATACACATTTAACTATTATTATTATTATTTACCCGACGTTTATTCTGTCGAAAGTGCGGATAGTGAAAGTCTAACGCATTCAAAACGAACTTTATTGCTACCAGCTCGTTCTGCTGGAGCAAATGCCCTTGTCAGTGAAGTTTGCTGTCAAGAGAAAGCTAAATATCTTATAAAGC
The DNA here is from genome assembly GCA_032361065.1 of Enteromius trimaculatus. Taxonomy (NCBI): domain Eukaryota; kingdom Metazoa; phylum Chordata; class Actinopteri; order Cypriniformes; family Cyprinidae; genus Enteromius; species Enteromius trimaculatus. Next base: position 6,695,625 of record JAUMHP010000079.1, on the reverse strand, counting down.
AGGGTTTTATTTCAGTTTTGTGCTTAATACCATACCATTGCTTTGAGGACCATGGCTGCTAAGATTCTGCCTGTGGTCAAGTAAGTATTTTTGCGTTGTTGTATACGTAGCTAAGTAAGTTAGCAGTTAGCTTACAAGTGTCTGGGAGTAATATTTTGTAATATTTTGTGCATGATTATATTTTATGTATTTTTTAAAATATGTGTATTGTTTATTAATTAAATGTACGTACATTCGAGTGTTCATCTTATTGTTAGGTTAAAGAGACTAATGTGCTAGTAAGTGTATTTACTAGCAAGAACTTAGGCTGTGTAAACATTAAAAAGACTATTGTTTTGAATTTTTGTTAAGATAAACGTATAATCATTTTTTTTTTGGTCTCATAATAATTTAGTAGCTTGCAAACATCTGTACTGTTTGTGACGTTTGACTGTAAATAACTACATTTGTGTTGATGTATGTTTCAGGTTTGCAACAAAAGTTACCATTGCAGGTGGCGCCCTGTATGTTGCATATGATTCAGGACTTCTTGGAGATGGCAAGGAAGGGTCTGTCGCCTTAGGTCGAGCTAAAGCTGCCGTCCCACCTGCCGTGGAGGAGTGGATGAAGTATTTCGGCTTCGAGGTATGAGAAGTTATGAAAGTGTACGGATGAAACTGAAAGTAGAGGCTTTGACTTTTGATGTGGTGTAAGGTATGTAAAGTAAGATAGATGCCAGCATGTAAGTTATCAATGAGAACGTGCTTACAAAGGTGTGACCGCATGTATAAAAATAGTCAAGTTTATTTTTAATACTTTCATTCAGCAAGGTCGTATTAAATTCATCATCGAAAGTGACCATAACAAATATGTGTAATGTCACAAAAGATTTGTTTCAAAATTCTTTTGGCCTTTCCAATCATCAGAGAATCCTGAAAATGACCTTATAAAGAAATAAATGAAATAAAATAAATAAATACATGAATTAATTAATAAATATGAAAGCAAATCAGCAAGTCTGGATGCTGAAGATGCAACTTCCCCTCGCAGGAATAAATTACATTTTAAGAATATATTTAAATATAAAATAATTGTATTATAATAATATTTCACAGTAATTCTGTTTTACTGTATTTCATATCAAATAAATGCAGCCTTAGTGAGTATAAGCTTTCAAAACATCTTACTGACATCAAACCTTTGAACGGTAGCATATGTATAGTTTCGTAACAGATGTGTAATGCTGACCAGATATGCGTGTGTGACATGTTGTTTCGAGTCTCTTTTTTTTTTAAATGTGTTTTTTTTAAATGACATTTTTTAGCTTCCTGCCACACCCAAAATCGAGTTCTCACCACTGGATGCATGGAACTCAGGTAAATCATTATCTAGTGGAAGATGTTCGTATATAATCAGTTTTTATCACACACATAATGTACATTCTGTATATGTATTATGTTTTGTTTTTTTTAATCAGGGGTCCAGAAGTCTATCCATGCCCTATCAGTCGGCCCATCAGCAGTTAGTGACTACACCAAACAAGGCCTCCAGTACGTTAAAGACCTCACAAAATGAGGGTTTAGAACATTACAATTAGGATAAGTTGCTATTGAAGCCTTTCAGTGGATGAGAAGACTCACTCACTTCAAGAAGTGTTTTCCCTTGCGTATGTGTCACAGACTAAATTCCGTTAAGAATTCAAGATATGAAGATAATGTGGTACAAAACAAATGGTTAATTTTCCTTTTTTTTTTTTTGGTTACAGAATTACACAGTTGTAAAACTTTAAGAGGAGTCTAAAAAAAATGGAGATCATAATATAAGTGTGTTCTATATGTATATTATTCAACTCCTATATTTATTTAAGAAATCTCTTCCTGGAAGTGTTCAGTTCTGACATTGATCTTCCCCTTGAATCATCTGAAATCCACCTTTTTATATAGGCACTAAAGGACTGCCAGTGAGCTTTGTATAGTTTGAAAATCCCATGTTGCTCTGTCTGATGTAAAATAAACCATGTCCAGTATTTCGAGGGATGCAGTTCTTCTGCATGAATGTGTTTGCTTTCATGTAGCTTGTTGTTTGCAAGACCAAGGTAAATATATAGCTTCTTACCACATAAAAGCATTAGTTAGTAACACTTTTCAGCCTACCACACGCTAATGCTGCATGTCTAGATCTCGAGATAGACCCCAGGCCTTTTTCGCAAGTTTTGACTCATTTTGAAAGTTGCCACACGTCGTCTTACCAGAACATGATGAATAAAGAAACATGTATGTGTGTGGAAACATGCTAGGGGTTTGTGGGTTTTGCGCACTGTGGCCGTAAGTAGAAGTCCGTTGAAACAAAGGAAATGCAGCGAATGACGAGAACTAGGGGTGGGCGATCTCAATCTATGACCTTATCACGATTGTTTTCCATATTGGTTTTTAAAGATCAAGCCGCAAAGACTAGCAAGCCTGACTGGTTTAAGTAATATAACTAAACATCCTCAAGCTTGCTAAACCGTCAAAACAAAGGCAAATGCCAAGCAGAAGAACTAACACAAGTCATACAAATTCAATTACATAAAATCTCTCTATATATAAAGAAAGAGGGAAAGAGATTTTAAATAAAGCTCCAAAACTTTATGGTCAAGATTAAGAGCACTGAGTGATTTTTCTCCTTTTCATTTTTGCTTAAAGGCGCTTTCAAAACGATAACAGAGGTGAAGCTCGATGACATCGTGAACTGTGGGAGATGTTGTTTTCCCAAAGCTCATTAATATCTATTTAATCACCTGTACATGACTTATTACTTGCACAATAAATAATATATAAATGCTTACCAGTCTATTAAAACTCTGTCCAGTCCGAGGTTTTCACAAAGCTCTCTTCCTTTCAGAAACGCCACAACGATATTTGTTCTACTATTATTTAGTTGTTTGTTCGAATACCTTCTTGCCTCGGTTGTTGTACGTCTACGTTTTTGGGGTTTTTGCAAAGTGTAATCGTGCACCTGAAGCCCAAATATGCTCTGCGTGTCTGTGTTCTGCTCCCGCTTTGTCTTTGAGCTCTCGCACAGAAAGATGCTCGTCACATTTCATTAACTCATTTGGTTCTCAGCTTCCTGCACTTATTTTATATATATATATATATATATATACAGTGAGGTCCCATTCTTTAATTTCTCATTCATCGATGATTCCTAATTGTACATACAGAAATAAACAGGACGTTTATAGGACGTAAAAGATCAAAAAAGATTGAAAAGTAGGTTATAGACATCTTAAAGATCAGTCAAGATTGATAAACATCACCCCTAGTGAGAATGTCTGCTGTAGAGTAACTAATGTGATGGCAGATGCTCTTTCTGGAACATTTTCTTCTCACACTTTTTTCCCCCTTCAGCCTTGTTTGCTTCATGCTAATTTTGTGACCGTCTAATAAAATCTTTAAAAATGCACCTAAATGCCCTTTAATGAATGGAGTCCTTTATAGCCTATATTAAGACTTTTATGCATCTTGACAAATCGGTTAACTCCAAGAATTCTTAAACAGAGTTCTATAATGTACGTGTGAAAGCATAGAAGTGTCTTGCACATCTAAGTGCATCTATTTCTGTTTAACTAGACAGTTGTGTAACTTAGGATGTGGTGATGATGGTGAACTTTAGCAGCGGTTGAGAATCAAACAGCCCCCAGCTGGTTTCGCTCCCTCTGAAGTGGCGCTTTAGAAAGGAAAAACGCAGAGTCATTGCTTATTGAGTTTTTGTTGTTCTTTTATTGACAATTTTGACAGCTAGCATACACTGTAACAGCTAGCCTTGGCTGCACAACATTTTATTAGCATCAAGCACCTCCTTTGATCACTTCATCGATCCACTTTATGTATTTAGAAATGTCTGTGAAGACATTGGGAACGTTCGGGTAGCGACAGTTTTGGTCCAGGTTAAAAGAAACTATCCCCACAGCTGTCCCATTGCACACCAGCGGACCACCAGAATCCCCCTGCAATGATAATTCATAAGATTAACACACTTTTTTTTTTTCCACATATGAACTTTCTTGTAAATACTGATGTAGACGTACCTGGCAAGCGCCACTTTTGGTCTTGTAACCCCCAGCGCACAGGACATTGTTGGGGAGTTTCTTTTGCACTTTGTTCCACTCTTTCTTGCAGGTGGCGGATTTAATAATTGACACGTTTGTTGCCAGAAGATTGTTTACCATATTGGCCTGTTCAGTTTTACCCCATCCTGCAATCATGCATTTAGTCTTTGCAGTCAGAGGTTTGTTTTTTCTCGGGATTTCAATGGTTTTCACACCTTTCCCAGTTTTCAGTTTCTTGGACAGCTAAAATTTCACAGAAGAAAAGTGGGATTTTTGTGATTACCTTAGGTTAATTAATTAATACTTAATTAATTGTATGCATTATTATTACATTCTAAAATAAATGTTATTTAATTATACATTTAAATGTAATTATAAACTTAGTAAACTTAAATAGATTTGTCAATACCTTCAGAAGCATGATATCACTCCCAGATTCGATATTTGTGAAGGATGGGTTCTTATGTTTACTTTGCACTGTGTGTCTTTTCAGTTTGGCTCCTGGACTGATGTTGTGGGTTCCCAGAATCACAGTCATGTCGCCACTTTATTCATAACATGAACATAATTGCATGTTAGCAAACAGTTTTGTTGAACACCAAAGACTCTTATGTTAACAATAGGTTTACCTTTTATCGCAGTGTGCGGCTGTGAGCACGTAGCTCGGGTGGATCAGGAATCCTCCACATATGTGGTGTTTATTAAGCTGCACTGATGCCATGTACTGGAAGGAGTTCTTCGTGGCTTCTTGGCCATTGATGATACCAGCTCCAAATGTGCCTAAGCAAACAAAGATGCAAATTCAAGATAACAAAAAAACAGCTGAGTTATCACTTTATAATCAGTGAAGCATTAGTTTCCTAACCAGTTGATAGCAAGCTGATCAAAGCTCCTGAGAGCAACAGGCCGTATGCTGCATTCATCTTGATAAGATGCTGCTGCGACCACCACAGTCTCTTATATAGGTCTCTACCACAAGACACATCCTGGCAGTCAGTTGATGACGCAAGATGCACAATTAGCTACAAATACAATTTGCTTTTCATTTAATGCTAGATCTTCTCCACCATGTCTTGGTGTCAGATGCTGTTAAATTTCTTTGGCTGCATTGCTCTAGATTTAGAGATTGCTCTTTTGGATTGAATGAACCTGTTTTTTTTCCCCCCGTCATGGCTTATTTTCAATTTCATAGAATATAGAAAGCACAAAACATGTACCACAAACAGATGTGGCACTTTTGGTCTCCCAGACTGGGACAAATCCTTGTGAAATTTTTGGACGTTTTCTAAATATCACCTAGAATGAAACATTGCCTTTAAACACATCATATGGCTTTATATGGTAATTTTTGAGCTGCGCCTTTGTGAACTTGACCTTCTTAACAATGTACAGACAGGATGGGCCCTGTTTCCGTATGGGCCATTCTACAGAATTGCCTACATTTTAAATAATTTTAGTTTTTTTTTTCTTTCCAATATTATATATATACAATATATATTTTCAATATTTGTATATATTCTTACTAGAAAATAAAGATCGCACTTCATATGGTTACCATGTAAGTACACTGGTATTACAGTGGTGCACCAACTCCAGGTCCAACTCCTCCCACTTTATCCCTAAACCATCTCCACCCCCTGGATCACCACAGGTTCTACTTACTCTAATACATATTGTATTGATATAATTACGGTAACACAAGTACTTAGTAAAGTTACATACTGAACCATTCTGAGGGTTGTTACATGCAGAAATATTACTGCTGTAGATACTACGTACTATTATACTGGGTCAGTTTATAAATGCTTATACTTGCATAATAATATAAATGTAATTGCTTTTGTGTATATTATGGGTTACAACAATAATGTCATTTTGAGCCAATTTTACGGCAATCTACATTCACAGAAGTGGTCATTGTGAAAATGCAAGTTATCAGCAAAACAATTATATTTTGGTCTGTATTTTGACCCCCGTATATTCAAGGCCAAAAGGTCATTAACTTCTTAACGTTGTTTAGTGGTACCTTATTCACCAACCAAGCAATGGGAATTGTTTTTAAAACTAATCTTTTTAAAATTAGAAATGTGGTCTCCATGAAGGACAGTATCTCTTCACTGGAATGCAGTAAAGTGTCAAACTTACATTTTCATGAATTGTTCAATCAGCACCAATCATAATTTACTCATTGTAAAGTCAAAAGCTGATTTAATAGCTGATTTAACAAAAGTTGATTATATATATATAATTTTGTCATTGATATGGCACATACAGTATTGAGGATATATCAGAAATCTTCCACTTTTTTTTTATTGTTTTGCTGTAACGAAGGTGACGGTGAGGCATGCGGATCCAAATGCAACGAGTTTATTAATAAATACAGGGTACAGTCAGGCAGGGTCGATTAACAGCAATCATGAACAAGAGAAGCAAAGGCGAGAGAATATTCCAGATACAAGGCAATGGTCAGACCATCGGTGAATGTTATCCGAGGGAAACGGCAGAATCGAGAGTCCGGGAACAGGCAGGGTCGAGAACGGTTAATCCAATAGGAGAAAACACAACGAACACGGGAAAAACACGGAGGGCTTACAAGGGGGAAGACGCAGGGTACATCCACGCAATGAACAGCGAATTCACTGATACAAAAAGGGGACACACGAAAACAAGGCTAGGAGGTGGAGGAACGGATGAGTGGCCATGGCGACAGACAAGGTGGGTGGAGACACAAGTTCATATTAAAAGTCCAGGGATGGTAACGGAGACAAACACACAATGAAATACATAAGGTTACTTACTGGCACCTCCCGCTGAACTGTTACATTTGCACTGAGACCATGTATTTCAATTAACTTTTTTTCCCCCCTTGAATATGCCATCTCCAACCGCAACTGTTGAGAAAAAGGCAAAAATGAGTATAGACTCAAACAATTGTCCATTTAATGGCAAAAGTGTGTGTCAAGGTTAAGAATTACTAATGAAAATCTACCTATGATGTTCAGTGTGGTCACAGCTGTGGTGAACAGTCTCACGTAGTGAAGCGTGTCATAGTGCTTGTGGAACGTTAAAAATGTGTCACTGACTTTTAAATTACTCAGGCTTTACACAGCAATCCACAGCGTTTCCTGGATGTTACTTGTGTTAATTAAATGTAACGTGTGAAAATGATGATGTTGAAACAAGGATTTGTGTTAATTAACCCCAAAATTAAACTATCCTCATTTACTCACCCTCATTTCATTCCAAATATTAATTTATGTCTACTGTGGATCACAAAATAAGATAAATGGTTTTCCGTTCAATAACAGTTACTGCAGTCCAAAATCTGCAACACTGGACCCCACTGACATTGTTTATTGTTTATAAACAATTTCCAAAAAATAAAGTCATGAGGGTGAGTAAATCATTACATTTATTTTGGGGTGAGTTTCCAATAAAATTCTATAAATAGTAGATTTGAGGTGAATTTTTCTGAAATGGCTGGTTTAAATGCTGAGGCTATGTTTGTCAAAAACTTGATTGAAAACCCTGACCAGCCTAGCATAGCAATAGTGGTTCAATCAATGGTGTTTTTTTTTATTTTTGCCGTTTGTTTTTATAGGCTTAATACTTCATGCATATTCACTGTTAGATCACTACTTTATAGTTATTATATTATTGTTATCTGTGGTGAGTCTCATGACCTTGCACAGGCATCGCAGTTACTTCTTAAGATGTGCCTGTAAACTAGACTTTCTCACAGGGTGTCTGACCACATGCAGTGAGCTCCGCGCCCACAGGAAACCAAGCCTGCTGAGAACAGCTGACACCATATCTCTGCAGAAAATCATTTGGTGCTTGTCACATCTATCAAGATTTATTAAATTAATTCATAAAGAAATGAGCTTGGAAAAATTCACACGCATGAGCAGATTTCATCATTGAAGTTTATTCATCAAGTTCTTTCTTCACAGCGTCAATAATAGCATTTATCCATTTTAGAGATTTGGAAATCTTGGTGTAGACATTGGGATGATTAGGTGCGTCACAGTTGTCTTTCTCATTGAATGAAACGACACCGACTGCAACATCATTGCACACCAACGGTCCTCCAGAATCCCCCTGAGAAAAGTTAGAAAAGTGCAGGCCGTGAATAAAACGTAACTGTCACACTGTGTTTGTGTCCTATGCACATCGGCACATCTGACATGTGTTTAAAATTGAACTGGAAATTAGGTGCTGGGCGTCCGGCCAGAGGAGAACTGGCCCCAACTAAACCTGGTTCTCCCAAGCTTTTTTTTTCTCTATTCTCTCACAGACGGGGTTTTGGTTCCTTGCCGCTGTCGCCTCTGCCTTGCTTAGTTGGGGACACTTGATTTCTAATGATTATCGTCATTTTGATTACAGAGGCCGTCTCTGCATTTGATAAATAAATAGTTTAATCTCGTCATTATACATTACCACCACTCTCTTCTCCTATTTGATAAAGTTCAGGGCTTTGCTACTGTATTAAAAGTGCTATAAATAAAAGCGATTGATTGATTGTGATTTGTCTAGAATATGAATTGTACCTGGCAAAATCCTCCTGGACCACCTGCACACACCATACGTGAGGTGGAGTAATATTTGTCCCAAAGCTTCTGACATTTGTTTTTGTCAATGATTGTGACGTCCACTTCCATGAGCTTAGTACTTGCTGTATCACTGTTGTTTTTCTTCCCCCATCCTGCAACACTGCATTTGAGCTTGGCCTTGATGTCCTTATCTTTCTTTGGTATGGAGATCCAGTTGACATTCTTGCTCTTCTTGACTTTTCCATTCAGCTACAGCAAGGGATTCAGTCATTAATGCTGATCATTTTCAAAAATGTATTCAAATTGGATGACCAACTTTAAAAAAAAAAAAAAAAAAAAAAAATTGGATTACTAGATGTGTTAGTATTTTTATCATTGTTACATGCTTTAAAACATGTAAAACATTAAAATACAAAATTGGAGTTGAAGAACCTCTGCTCTAAGGCTTTGTTGACACAAAAATCTTATTTTGGCATATCTGATATTAAATCTTGAAATAAGAACATTCCTATTCCAAATTGCATCCATATGTGGGGCTAAATCCAATTCAAATTCAAATTGACAGTGTGTCTCAGTCTGAACAATCAGGTTTTAAGTAGCTTTTTTTTATTGATTCGTTAGCATATTAGTAGAAACAATGTATTACTTTCTAGTGTTTAATTACTTGCAAAACGAACTGACTAGTTAGTACTTAATATCAGATTTGAAACCAAATTAGATTTATGTGCAATGTGAACAAGGCCTAAGGGTGTAGGACATTTTTTTTTTCTGTTCCCGTTTGTTGTTTTGTTTAGAGTATAGTTAAAACACTATTGGTTCATTGCAGCTTGCTCTGCAAAATCCAGCTGAGTCATTTACCTGAAGTAGCATGATGTCATTTAGCAGAGTTTTGCGCTCATACCCGGGGTGGATGTGGTAGAACTTCACAGTGAGGTTAGAACCATGAGTGTACTCATGAGCTCCAACCATAACTGTAAGCTTTTCTCCTCTGTTAAGATAAAGAAGAAAACAAACAAAATATTGACATTTTAATGGTAAATGAAGGCTGTTAAAAGTTAAGTTTAACCCTTTACTATTAGAATATTTGTCATTTCCAAAGTAGTCACATCAAGTGAGGACCTTTTTGGAGGGGTATGTGACTCTCTGACTCACAGTGAAGTTATTACTGACCAAAAACTTACTCTTGAAAGCAGTGCGCAGCTGTCATGACAAACTGTTCAGACACAAGGAAGCCACCACATTTGTGTTTTTTATTGCTTTGAATCGAAACCATGTAGGGTCTTGAATGAGGTTTGGCTTCTGTGCCGTTCACTATACCCACTTGCACAAATGCTAAGGGAGAGAAAAATTAGTTTGGGTTGGTTAAGTGAGAAGTAGACTTGACCTAATGTTCTTTCAGATCAACTTAGGGAGCATAATGCTAATAATGCATTAATGAACATTTAAAATACATATATGATACATGTAGAAGGCAATGCAATAGCAGTCAGTTATTTTTTATCAGACTTACCTGCTAGGGTCAGATACGGTAGTAGGGTGACGAGCAAAAACACGGAGACGATCATGATGCTGTAGCTGGAAGGTTTCTCCGAAGTCATTAATATCTACTGGTGTTGATGGTGGTATTTAATGTGGGCTGGTTTAGACAAAGTGGGCTGGTTTAGACCCCCAGTAAAACTCATACTTCCTCTATCACAGCTTTATGTGGTTTCATTTTGCACTGAGGTGGGAAGATAGGTGTTAGATTTGTGGTCTTAATGGAAGGGCACTAGTCTTCCCCATGTCTGATGCAATGCTATTTCTTGTAAATTCTGTTAGGAACTTAGTCAAATTGACTCACGCTAATTTGGTTAGATCACTGCAGGCCAGTTCAGACTCCATTAAGAGACACCAACCTAAGTAACAGTTAGCCTGATCAGGGTGTAACCCATGTTGCTGATGACGGTGCTTGTTTTAACAGATTGAAACAAAACATTTGTTGCATCTTGAAATGTCTTAGAAGTGACATACTATACTCTATACTCTATTGTCTAGTTCCCCTCATGCTTTGCTTTATATACTCTAGAAGTGAATGTTGAAAGTTAATGTTGTTTTCCGTTAAATTTTATTAGGCAGTGATCTGTTCATTTTTAATTTTCTGTTCTGTTTGGTTTTAAAATGATTTCTGTTATCACTGCATTTTGAGGGTTTTACCTTTGTGCTAAAGAGTAGAAACTCTACTATAGTAGGTGGACTATTGCCAATGCTTCTAGTTGCTGTTCTTACCTCTGTCCTTACACCTGTTCCCATACAGAAGGCTCCTTGAACTCCCGTGTGCTTTCCAGCTCCAGTGATTCCTCTCCTCGTCTCCGTTGTGGCAAGTGGTCGTCTGTCTGTTCTCCTCTGTCTGTGTGAGACCTACGAAAGATCAAAGAGACTTTAGTTAGATTATTATTCCCAGTATTGGATGAATTTCAGTTTGCTTACCTTTGTTCCAGTGTGAAATAAACATTGTTAATTGTTATATACCTCCTGTGTCCGTCTGCTTCGTAACACTGGTAGTCTTTGTGGTTATGTTACCATATGTGTGCTATTGGTAGCAGGATGATTGAAGCTACTGAAGCAACACTTACTTGGCCTACTTAAGGCAATCTTTGTGCATGGTTAATCAGATTACTCATCAGGTAAATATGATTTAGAAAGTGAGACTGCCTAAAATGTTACATTAGTCAGCTCAAATTAAAAGAGTTGTTTGGAATACACAACCAATATATTTACGTAATGTTAAGTGAACTTGTTGAAACTAAGAGGTGTTTTACCTTTCATAAGGAAGTAAAGTTTGCGATGTGAGTGGACGACAAGCAAGTGAACTAATTTAAATTAATTTGGACATGTGTCCCATGAGATATTATAATTATATGGTGACATATACAGTATGGTTAAAGACAATGTGATACTTTTATTGAAAGGTTTGAATTGGTTAATTCAAGAAGGAGAATTCAAGAAAACGTTTCCCGTTTTGACATAACATTTCACTTAACATTTTTAATGATTTTGTGGATCCATTGAAGATAAGCTGAAATCTTGGTGTACACATTAGGATGCTAAAGGAAATTACACTGACGACTGTCACCAAAAGATGTAATACCAACTAGAGTGCCTCCACAAACTAAATGACCTATTGATCCGCCTGTGAAGAAACACAGATAAATACATCACTAATGAATTCATTCATTACCACAAAATCTGTGAATCGACTTTGGTACTTTCTCTGCAGGATCCACCGCTGCCATACACACAGATCATCTGTGAGGCTATGTACCCATCTCCCCATCTAAGGTGACATACTCCATGATTTTTTGTAGTCACGTTTGCCTCGATTAGACAATAGCTCTTTTTGCCGTTAGTCTCCTGCCCCAGCCAGCAACACTACAGAGAGTATTTGCAGTGAAATCATCTTCTTTCTTTGGTATGATAGTATGAGCACAGTTGCTTACCAACAAAAGCATGATGTTATTTCGATAAGGACTGCTTTGATACTCTTCATGTTGGATGTAGTCCTTCACTGTAAATATTTTTTAAATCGTCCTAAGCTTTAAGTTTTGAGTACCAACCACAACCGTCACAATATTACTTCTGTTGAAAGAGCATATTGGAAAGATTTATGGAGTCATGATGCTAATTTTTTGACCTATAATACGTTGTGCTGATGCACCGCAGTCATTTTGTTATTCAAACATGGTTTTAACTCAACATTGCAGTTTAAAAAAATCTCTAACCGGTCTCAGTAATGTGCAGCAGTCAAGACCCACTGATCAGAGATGAGGAATCCACCACAAATAATGTTCCCCATGCAGTTGAATAGAAACCATGGAAGGTCTGGAGTTGGTTTTTGCTTCTATGCCATTCACTATACCCAGCTGAGCTGAGAGAGTGAGATTATTCAGTACAAGTCTGTCACGGTGCATGAAGATTCAGACACTGACAATGAAGGCAGTTCAAACATAAACTTTACTCACTTTGAAGAGCACAGAGATACAGTCTTAACACACAGAAAGTAACCTTGATGAATCCACAATACAAGACAGAATACAAGGGCTAAAATACACAAGGAGAAACTATGGACAGGTGAGGAACACAGATGGGACGGATAAGTATCCATCCTCTAGACCATATGCCGGTGCATTTGGCCTTGGGTTCCTCCTAATGCAAGAGAATGCTAGACCTCATGTGGCTGGAGTGTGTCAGTACTGTAGTTCCTGCAAGACAAAGGCATTAATGCTATGGACTGGCCCGCCTGGTCCGCAGGCCTGAATCCAATTGGGCACATCTGAGACACTATGTCTCGCTCCATACACCAACGCCACGTAGCACCTCAGACGGTCCAGGAGTTGGCAGGTGCTTTAGTCCAGGTCTGTGAGGAGATCCCTCAGAAGACCATCTGCCACCTCATCAGGAGCATGCCCAGGAGTTGTAGGGAGGTCATACAGGCACGTGAAGGCCACACACACTACTGAGCCTCATTTTGACTTGTTTTAAGGACACTACATCAAAGTTGAATCAGCCTGTAGTGTGTTTTTCCACTTCAGTTTTGAGTGTGACTCCGAATCCAGACCTCCGTGGGTGGGTTGTGTGATTTTGTTGTCAGCACATTCAACTATGTAAAGAACAAAGTATTTAATAAGAATATTTTATTCATTCAGATCTAGGATGTGTTATTTTAGTCTTCCCTTTTTTTTTGAGCAGTGTATATTGCTACACTAATCATGTACGGATGCTGATCCAGATACACTATTCTAGCTATTCACCTCCTTTTTGAATGCATATTTCATAACACTCTAGTATAGGGAACAATCTCAATATTAACTAGTTGCTTATATGCAAAGAATATGATTTATGCTTACAGAAAACAGAAATAAGGACTTCATTCAACAACGTCTTCTCTTCCATGTACTTTACAGGAATAATTTAATTTTAAATTGTAAAAAGTTATTTTGAATTGCAGTTCTAATTCTCATAATTACAGTTTTTCTTGTTTATTTTTGATTAAATAAATGCCTTGATGACCATTAAAGGATTAAAGGCTACATTAAAATATTTTAAGTCTTACTGATCCTGAACTTTTGAATGGAGCAAAAACCTCCCATAATATACAGTATGATTTTTGTTTTGTTTTTTAAAACAAAAACAATTTACGACTATTTTGAAAAAATAATTAATGTAGTAACTTTACATATGTTTACATTTATTGTTGTCCCAGTCTTTCTGGATTGTTTCAGTTCTTGGCCACACCCAAAACCATGTGACCAGGACCATTAAGTAGTCTTTCCACCCTTGACCACGTTTAAACAATTTTTAGATAAATTTATTCATAATGTCAGAAAACCTGGTTGTGTTTGTAAAGGGCCATCCCAAAAGTGTCTTATTACCCTTATTACAAATTCTAATGTTGTAATTTATTTATTTATACGCCTTGTACCAGCAGTACATTCCTTGTATGTTATGCACAACTCGCCAATAAATGCTTATTTGAACCTAATTGGGGGGAAAACTTATGTGTTTATATATGTGTGACTTTATTGTTCATATAACTGATTTATGCATTTTACAGTCCTTACATTAAGAGGGCAAATTAAGTTTGAATTGTCAAACCCAAAAACATACATTTCTGAAATACCTTTTGGTCATTTTTGGTACATATTTCAGCAGTGGCATTTATTTGTGTCTACATTTCCTTTAATGCCAAATAAATATTCTCTGACATTTCCACAACTTTCGAGAAGATAAAAATGTATAAATGATAATTTATAAATTTATAAAAATTATTATAGCAGTCAGAGAGAAAAATGTGAATTTTCAATCTTTCAGCCATCATATTAGAAAAAGGATTGGTGTTAATTTTTTATTTATTTTGGTAATTTATTGGTAATATAATGAATTCTGTCCATGGATTGTCATTTGCTCGCTACTAGAGGTCACTCTTCCACTGTTGCACATCACCCTGGACTTCACTTCCCATACTCTGCACAGATTGGTTTCACCCACATTCAGTTACACACTCACTTGATCACACAGCTGCATCAAACACATGCTGCATAAGCCTTGGACATTCTCTCACTCACCACAGAGTATTGTCTAGCCCTTATCGCTCTCCTAGTGGTAGCTACAGTATATGAATTTTGGATTAACCCTTCACCGGCCGACTCTGCTTGCCCTTGTCTGGACTTTTGCTTGCATACTGGGTTATCTCTCATTGCCCTCGTCCCCTGGATCTTGTTCGCAGCCGATCAACCCTGTCTGTTCACTGGACTGCTCTTATGCTTTGCCCATGCCATACCTGTTTGTTGTAGTTTGACCCAGCCTGTATTTTGACCATTTCTGTTAATTCAAACATTCTTTTGTACCCACATTCAGTTTATGCATTTCAGATGCAATGCAATACAAATACAAAAAAAATACAAGTACAAAAAAACCCAGACAAGCCAGAATCTGCACCCCTTCTGTAGAACGTCTTGTATATATGTATGTCTATGTGCAGTATATGTATGAACTGTATGTGGCAATAAAGACACTTTAAATGATTGCTGATTGCCAGGCGATACTTTTATTGAAAAAGGTTATGCCGAAGAATTCAAGAGCTTAACTTGCTTCACATTTTTTATTATGCTGTTGATCCATTGGATATGTGGTGAAATCTTAGTATACACATTAGGATACTCAGGTGAATTGCACTGTTTTATGTATCCAAAAGCTGTGATGCCAACTGCAGTGTCTCCACAAACCAGAGGACCTCCTGAGTCATACTGTGAAGAAACACAGATCAACACATCACTAAAATGGCAAATATTGTATCTGTTGATACAGTTTATAAATTAACAATCAATTCTGTGAAAAATCTTTTGTACGTACACGGCAGGATCCACCACGACCATGTGTGCACATCATCTTTGAGATTGAGTAGACTCCTCCCCATTTCTTTTCACATTCTGTGTTATCCAGTACATACACATCTGCCTCCATTAGACAATTGCTCTTTTGGCCGTTAGTCTGCTGTCCCCAGCCGGCAACGCTACAGATAGTATATGCTTCTACATCTTCCCCATCCTTTGGTAACGATATCCATCTAACATAGTTGTTTAGGTTGAGTTTTTCCTGCAGCTGTAATTCAAAAACACAAATTTCAAGATGTTTAATAATCTTTTATAAGACTTAACTGCAGTTGATTGCACTGTCATTTTGATGTTATTACAGAAACACTGAAGGCCAAAGTGTTTTTTGACGGTGATGATTATAATCTGATCAAAAATCACTAGTTTTATATGTACTGATCACTATTTTGAATAACTAGAAATATTATAGTTGGTTACCCTTAAAAGCATGATGTCATTCTGATCAGAGTTGTCATGTGGGATGTACTTCTTCACTCCGATGTGATCAGAACTCATACTTTTCTTTAAGTTATGAGCACCAACCACGACCGTCAGATTTTCATTTCTGTTAAAAAAGCATTTTGTGGTGATTTATGGAGCTTTTTTATGACATACATGTTTGCATTACAAGTGTTATGTCAGCCAAAATTATTTTAACACTAACTAAACAAAACTCTTACCCATTCCAGCAGTGTGCAGCAGTCAAGACAAACTCATCAGAGATGAGGAATCCACCACAGATATGTGTGTTGTCCGCCTGCAGAGAAACCATGTAGGGTCTGGAGTGGGGTTTTGCTTCTGTGCCGTCCACTATCCCCACATTCACATGAGCTGAGAGAGAGATAGAAGTATTAGTCAGCTTATTCAGCAGATACCATTAAAACATCATAATAAAAGCTGTTATACAATCAGTCTCACCAGTGAAGGTCAGGTGTGGCAGCAGAGAGACCAGCAGGAGCAGAGAGATGATGGCCATCATGAAGACAATCACGATCAATGAACTCTCACTGACTAACACTGAATATATACTGAAATATACTTGAAAGGTGGGTGGAGACATTGAGTTGCTTTTCTTTCAGCAACACAGTGATGAAAAGATACTGTGGTATAGATGAGAAGGATGAAGCATGTTGGCACGCAAGTTAGAGTTATGAAGAGCTGTAACAGGTAGCAATTATTTTGGTTAAAGGATTCATTACAGGATGACTTTATATAATGTTATATTATATAGTATGGTATGTTTTGGAGTGTTGAAGACAAACACCCGCTAACTGCAATAATGGTGTTTAGAAGTGCCAGGACAGTTTTCCGATTGGAGTCATCTGAAGGAAAATTCTGATTAGCTGACAGACAGACAGCAGATTTTTTTCTGCAACTGCATGGTTAAAGTGGGTCCAGCAGGTTCTTGACCACATTAGTTTGCTAAACTGTTTTAGTTACTTTAAAGAACTTTTCACCCTAGCACAAAAGAATCCAACAACTCAATGACACTAATCAATCAAATAGCATGACAAACCTTTTCTAATCTTTTATTATCTATTAAAAATCTTACTCCTACTCTCTCCCTAACGCACACAAATGAACCCACTTCCACTACCACTACTGTAAAACGTGACATTTCTCAGAAGCAAAATCAGATCTCATAAATAGATAGCTGAGCAATCTGAGTACAAGATCTGACCCTGATATTCAATTAGAACGTCTGAAAAAAACACATTCAATATATTTGTTTTATTATTATTAAACATATTATTTATTTTATTTTATTATTATTATTATTTTATTTTTATTTATTTATTTTTATTTATTTATTTATTTTTTACAATTTTTGCATTAAAAGCAATCTGAGGTGGAACTTTGAGGCAGTGTCACATTCATTAAAAACCCTTCAGAAAAGTTCTATATTTGGATAGTTTTGTTAACTTTTCTGATATTCTATTTGTAGAGCTGTAGACATACAGTAGCATCACAGTTAATGTTTTATCAAACATTGATAAAAAACATTGCTCACCCAGCATATCTGCCAGCCTACTCTTCTATAGCTGGCAGGAATCAGGCCTACTCATAAGAGACGTAAAAACGTATTATATTATTTAATCACAGCTTGAATTCCAGAATTGTTGGATTTTTTAATTTTTTATTTTAATAAAATGAACACTAAAAGATTTGCAAACCACATGAACCAACATTTTATTCACAATAGAACATAAACATAACAAAACATATAAACTGAGATATTTTATATACTTTTATCCACTAAATTAACTCATTTGATATTTGTTGCCTACTATTGGTCTCAAAAATGTTGGTACGGGGTTAACAAATGGCTGAAAAAGCAAGAAATGTTGAAAAGATTCTGCTGGGAGAATATCTAGCAACTAATTAAGTTAATTGCTATCAGGTCTGTAACATGATCAACTATAAAATGGATGTGTTAGAGAGTTTCAGAAGATGTGCAGAGGCTCTCCACAATGTAAGATCCAATTAGTTGACAATAAAAGCATTTTAAAAAATAAAAATAAAAACAACTAAAGTCAAATAAGAATTGTAATTCGTACATAGGTTTATTTAGTGTTGTAAACTTACACACAAGTTCTGCTAACTCATGTAACAGTTCCTGCAACTTGGGATTTCTTAGTTGTATTTACTTAACCCATTCAATCCCACCGGTCACAATAGTAATTTTTTTTTTTCATTTATAAAGCACTTAAAACCTTACTGACTGATGTTTTAGTGCACTTCCTGCAAATATGGAAAAAATAAAGGGTCTCAATTAAATATATGAGGTTTTACACAATTAGTGCAAATTATCAGATGATCAGAGCAGTTTATTTCCTGTTTGCACCGTGAGAAAATGATAACT
>JAUMHP010000079.1:6607585-6618068 GCA_032361065.1 Enteromius trimaculatus | reverse complement strand
TATTTGAATATACTGTTTAAAATGTAAATTTATGCTGCAACTATGCTGGTTTGGAGATCAATAAACATTTCTTGTTATTATCAAATTGTGCTGCTTAATATTTTGGTTTTAACGGTGATATTTTTTCAGAAATATTTGATAAATAGAACGTTTATTTGAAATATTTTGCAACATCATAAATGTCTTTATTGTCACTTTCAATCAATTAAATGCATCCTTTAGAAAATATTTGTAATAATCTCAAACTTTTGAACGATAGTGTTAGTGTTACTATGCTACTATGGTGATATCACTGTTTGTTTTACGTTTTTTTAGTGCCGTTTGTTGTCATGTTGTTTCAAATACATAAATCATTTTATAACGATGATTATCCCCATTGCAAATTGTGCAACACCCTTCCAAACATGACATTAAAAGCTTGTTCATGGTTTCATATTTAAATTAATCTTTATATCGTGGGATTTTATAAACTTAAAGTTGCCAAATCTGTTGTCACATTACCTGCAATGCACAATAATAAATTAACCAAAGTATCTATGTTAGAAAGTACTTTAGATTATGTGATAGAAAGCCTTTCAGTAGTAGCCATAGGAATCCTATGGCCCTGTTTTTGTGACTCAGCCTTGTTTTATTGCTGTTTTTTACAATTTAGCTGTATAAGAGCGTAAATGCGTGCACTGGGTGTGTCACGTTCTTATCGTAATATATTTTATAAGGAGTTTCCTTAGATTTTAGGCCTGATTAGAAACTTGAGCTCTGAGGGACTATCCTGTTCACTTTGAGTTATCGATGTATCTTTATAAATAGACAAATGATAAAGAGTAACAATTTAGGTGGAGAAGAAAACCCAGTGGGAGATGTACAGCAGAAGCCAGCATTCCTGTGTATCATTTCAGACTAAGAGAAATCAGTTTAATAACCTTGCATTTCGACTTCTGATGTTCGTTCTAAAATGGCAGTCTTAGATATTAATGTTACCGTAATAGACCGTGACAGGCGGAGAATGTGTACATCTCAAATTGTGATTAATGCATGCAGGGAAATCCCACAGTAGTCGCTCAGAGCCTCCAAGATACACTGTCTGGGTTAACATATGCTTGAAGGTGAACAGCTTTAATCAAAAGGTCAATTCAGAGCGACTAAAATCCCAAGAGGGTGTTTTAATTCACCGCTGCCTAGTGCCTGAACCCAGTCACAATGAGACCAAGTCTGTCTGTCTGTTTAATTTCGCCCCAGAGCCAAGAGAGTTGGACTGTGTTGGCTTTGGCAGATGTTAGTCAGCATATGGTACTGCATGAGTTAGCCAGGCTGTGGGTTCCCAACTGATCTAATTAATACTTGTTTTACATCCCTCACAAAAAGTTATAATAATAATAACAGTGCTAATGACTTCTCATTCAGGAAAAAAATGGCCTCGGGTCAATTTTCTGCAAACGTTACCGTTTGGCTAGCGAAGATGAGAGAATCTGAGCAATACCTTCTGAACTGTGAGACTGCCTGTCAGTAATTGCACCACTGGGTATATAGAGCGCTCAAGCTTTAAATGTAAATATATATTGCATTAGTTGAGTCATCGCAAGAGCAGGCACAGTTTTATGTTGTTATCGTTGGCCGCTTTGGGGATCTCATCAGAGATCACTAGATTTAAGTTGACATTCTGTGTGACTCAAAAAACAAGCTTACACACGCTTTAAAAGTTTGACTTCTGTCAGGCAAAATAAATAATTAGTCATTTTAAAATGCCACATAAGCATTTCAATGTAAATGAAATTATGTCAGTTGGATTTTGCGAAGTTGGGCTAATAGACCTAGACAATGTAACGCTCATCTTAGTCTAGACCAGGGGTGCCCAACCCTGCTCCTGGCGATCGACTGTCCTGTCCAACTCTAATCAAACACACTTACCTTTCAAGCGATCCTAAAAAAACATAATTATTTGCTTCAGGTGTGTTTGATTAGAGTTGGAGCTAAATTTTGCAGGACAGTCGATCGCCAGGAGCAGGGTTCGGCACCCCTGGTCTACACTATATAAACATTAATCTGACTAAAGATGACCTTGAAACTTATTGTGAATACACATTGTCATTAAGCAATGGGAATTCGACCAATTCGTTGCAAAAGCTGCATGGCAAAATCTTTCTCCCTCAAATAAAATGCATGATCACATGGATTCCCAGCAGAAATTTGGTGAACAGTGGTACATGTTAGTAAATTTTAACTGTGCATGCAACTGTACATGATGACTAGCAAGAACATGGTTATAAGCTTTTAAGTAATGCTCACCGGGCCTACCTGGTTTGCTAAAAGGCAGGTAGGTATTTTAGTTGTAGTGGGATTAAAACGTGTGGTGCATTTTCATTCAGTTCTATTGAAAAGGCTATAGAACTAAAAGGCTCTTTGCACCTAGCTGCACACCGCTTGTTACGGTGCACCTTTTCATCCATTCATGACATCAAAACTGGCCTTTGGAAAGAGAATGATTTAGAAAAATTGGGGCATTTTAGCTCTGCAACTCTCAGAGCATGTGTCAGTCTCATTTTTTTTTTTTTTCACTTTCTCAGGGCCAAAAACACCTGGCAAGAGAAGGATTCTGAGCATTTTCTCACTATACTCCGAACCACTGTCCATCGGAAGGATTAAAAAGGCAGGATTTGTAGGATTTTCTTTTTTTTTTTTCCTGGCACCAAAATCTCCAAGAGGCCCCCACAGGCTAAATGTAAGCTACATTCCCAGACTTTCCAGAAGCGTCTGGAATCACCTAGCACCCATGTGCCCTCAACACTAAAACTGTCACAGACCAGGAGCTTCACTAATACTATACAATTATGAAAGGTCCTTAGTAGAGTACATTCCTTCTCTCACTCTTTAACACATTCTCTGAAGAACCCAATTACTGTCTCATATTGTTTCGATACTCATAGAAGACTGTGCATCCATTTTCTAAATTCTGCTGTTGATAACTCTTTGAAATTTTCATGTTGTAAACTATTTGACCGTAAATCATAACACATACGCCGACCTGATACAATGATATATATTACACTGTGAATTTATTTTCACCTCCCATGATTCTACAGGAGTTTATGCGGCAGCATTCAGTCGTGCACAATCTCTCTTCTGTGGCCTCTAGGCGTCTATGAACTGACAGTCTCTCTTTTTGAAATATGTTTTAAATAATTCCACAATATATTCAGAACGGGTGGATGATTTTCTTCCCGTGACTCGGGTCCAAGCTCAACACACCTATGAAATCACGGCAAGGGAAAACGGCAACATCTAAAGCAAGATGCAGAAAAGCGAGGGGAAACTTGGTAAACATGACAGAACTCTTGTAAATACAGCTGAAATGGAAGAAGGAGCGCGAGAGAAAATGGGAGATGGAGGGAAAGGCCTGGCAAACTGCAAAATGGCCATATTTTAGCAAAAGTGACTTTTCTGATTATGCCTGCCGCATGACTTTATTTCCTTAAGCGCAGTGTTGTTGCCTGGACTCAAGTCAAGCATTTGATGTCCTCAACCACATACGCCCTAGACTTCAACAGTGCCCTTTTTAAAGCCAAATGTTAAGGGGAAAAAAGAGCTAAGCTGGTTTTGTCAGCCAGCAATATTTTAGAAGTACCAGCAATTCAGAAACTGTGAAAGAAAACAACTCTGGCTAAAACAAGAATGGACAGAAACACTGGGTTTAGATTTATATACTTCCTCACTCACCACCTATCAAGTTCTGGTTAACGGTTACAGTATTTAGTCTAAGATTTCCATTTTTCTTTATACTCATAATTACCTGTCCATGCGTTTCGGAGAAAATGCGTTAAACTAATAGTTTTGGTTTGAAGAATACATTATGTGTTACTTGATAGAAAAACATCTTTGAAGAAAACTGACATTGATGCAAATAGTGATAGCAGGTGGATCTCACAAGGTTTGGTTCTCACCGTGAAGTTTGGTTGGTCAGCTTGCTAGCCCTTGTTGGTAAATGCTAAAACTACACCACTATGTGTGCAAAGCAAATCTCCATACATGGGAAATTCAAGCAGGATATACATTGTAAATGTTAATGTAGATGATTTGTCACTAACCAGATTTTTTGAGAGGCTTGAAAAAACCTAACTTTCATATTTTTTCTTGTCTGCCCCCTTCAACGTCAAGCTCATGCAAAGGCAGAGTAGTTAAGGGATTGGGACTATGTCCGTTTTGGTAGTGCCATCAGCCAATAAGGCCTGCCACTACTACAACACTCCATTTGCACTTACCCCCAACTGCGAAATGAAAGTCAAATAACCTTGTCTAGTTTGCACTATGCAGTCATTAACCTTGAACGATGAGAATCGTATTGTATCTGATTGAAACTGATCTACTTTGAATCCTGAAACCTCAAAGTGCTGCGTTCTTATCAGCTCCCGGACAAAAACAAGTTTTAGGAATCAGAGACAAAGCAAGGCTAGTTTGTGGTCGATCACGCTCTGAAATCATTTGCATAATTATGCAAGCCATTTCCTCCATCCAGGTCAGGGTGCTTAATTTTATCCTGGCTCACGTTTGGCAACAAATTAAACTTGAGCATACTTCCAAACATGCTATTGGCCTATTTACAAATCCATAGAGGACCAGTGAGTATAGTCAAAGGTACCAGAAATGCGTACTGTTCAATGCAACTGCACTTGCACAAACGCAATAATAGCCAATTGAAGCATCTTCTCTCAGCTGTTCCAGTCTTCAGTTCAGTCGGATTGATACAATATTTTCCTACCTCAATTAGCCAAGGGCCCGTTGACTAATTCTAACTGTTTTTGCACCTGAGAGTTTTGGGAACGGGAGTTGGAAAAAGTGAGAGGGAGAGTCAGTGCGGGGCTGTTTGGGCAACACAGCAGTGTTGATGGATGCTGAGGGCTATGCAGAGGACAAGGTGGACAGGAGCAAAACAACACTACCAAAAAAAGAGTTTCCATTCTGAAATTATAAAATTACTCTTTTAAATTATAAAACTTCTATTTGACGTTTAAATCTAAAATTTCTTCTACTAATGTGAACCCTGGAAGGAATGAGCAGGCAATGAAAGGTAATACTAAGAAATTCTGCAAGGTTGGTAAATGACCCTGCATGAAATGATCCCTTTCTGCAAAAGGGGACCCTCTTCTCTTAAAAGAACCTTAATTTAGGGAAAGGAAATGAGAGGATGGTAAGTAAATGTTCAAGCAAATTGCTTTTGAGGGCTGTACAATTTCACCCAGCTGTACCAAGCACAAGCATCTAAGCTGATCGGAGACAGCCGTGGAGAGCAGAAACTTGTAAACAAATGTAATGCAACAGTTAAGATCTGCACAGTGGCAGAGCAGTTAAAGCAACCTGCCTGGAAAAAAGTCTGATTCACTCTTTTACAACAACACACACTTACACAACAGCCAAGGTCAACCCACTGTGATCACCATGACCCAGACCAGTTAAATCCCAAATTCAAACAAACGGAAAGCCCTGCTGAACCCTGACACAGGATGACACAGACTAAAACTGCAGCTGGAAAAGTGGGATCAAACTGGGAGGCACAGGAAAAGTGATTTGCAAGAAACATCTACAGTAGTTGATTTATCACTGTAGGGTTTCTAAAGACCAAATGCACCTGCCATTTCAAAATGAAATGTAATCAAACATCCACAGTAAAAAATCATCATTGCTTTAATATTACTGAACCAGTAACAAGCTGTTGTAACCCTAAATGCATAACTTCTATGACAGTGTTCAGAGTGTTTACGATTATAAGATATGAAGTTGCAATTAGGAGATATGAAGTTGCAATTATGGGAGATAAAGCAACAATTACCTTTTTGTGTCTTTTTTGTCTCTGGGAGAATTTTGCGAGCCTGTATATCAGTCAAAGGCCTTCACTTTCCAATTAAGTGTTTTGCATACTACAAATCCTACCTAGCAACACCTTTGTACATACTTATAAAAGTCTGACCCTACGAGCAGAGGTATAAAAGAACCATAAACAACAAGTGATAAGAGAGTTGATGGAAGATCATAAAAACCAAATGAGCCCCACTCCCTTTCTGCACATGAATGGGTGTCTACTCACTGTCAGGGTAATTCTTCCGCCGGGTGCCATCCACCTTGCCTGTCTTGTCGATGCAGAGAAAGAACTTGTTGGCGGAATAGAGGCGCCGAAGGCGGACATCACCCTCAAGGTGGTTGTAGCTGCGCGTATGCCGCTCCAGTGTCCATGAGCAGTTTGTGCCCTGTGCCAGCGCTTGCAGGGGGTCATGCCCCAGTGCAGGTGGGCAACCTCCAAGGGAAGAGCCAGCCAGAAAGAGCAGGGACAGGCATAACAAGGGAAAAGGATAAGAACAGAGGGCTGAGCCGGCAAAGGTGAGGTCGGAGTGGAGACCAGCGGTAGTAGGTGTCCATTTGCACATGATGGGTCAGACTCCCAAGGAGCACCTTGCACAAGTAGTCGGCATGATGCTGGTCTTCGCTGGGCACTCTGCCTCACGCAGAACCCCTGAGCAGGAACATGGGAATAGAGGGTAAAAAAATCCTGAGTGACCAATTTCAAACTCAAGTGTGTCACTTTAGTCTTATAACCAGCTGTCTGTTGTTCTTGCTCTTCAGAATGATGAATGGGAACGTTCAGATTCCATCCCAAAGAAAGGTCTCGATCTTGTTAGATTGTCCTGGAGCATCCGGGTCCCTCAGTCCAAGCTGACAGAGTCGCGGGATCCAGTGTCTGTATGATGACTGCACCTTGCAGGGCTCTCTCCTCTCAGCCAGGGGCAGAGCAAGGTGAAATGTGAGGCTGCCTGACCCGTGCCTGTGAATGAGTGTGTCTCAATGAGTGCCCGTGTGTCTGAGTGAGAGAAAATTCAAAAAGGCTACCAAGAGAAAGAGAGGGAGAGGAGATGAGATGAGAGTAAGTCTGACGGACTCAACAAGGCAGTAAAGCTGTAAATGGGTGTCTTTCTCTCTCTCACTCTCTGTGCCTTGCTGTCTGCCTGCTCTTTGGTGGGGTGGTTGAGTCCTTTCCTGCATTTTATTCAGGGCAGGGCTTGCATCTGGGGGACTGGGAGGAGATGGGTGTGGCCTGGATTATTCATAATCAAAGTGAATGTCACTCTCAAAATTGTTTCACTTTATCATACTGTAATTCATTTCCCTTCGGGAAACTGATCATCCTAGATGTGCCATATCACTTTACATCCCGCCCTGAACCAAATAAACTGTTGCCATCACAAGTGATTTACAGCGTCTGTGGAGATTAATCACCAGGCAAATAACAAGTTATAAATATGCTCAATTTTAGTATGTAGAGAAGTAAAGTAAACATCTTCATAGCCACTAAAAAGGCATTTGAACAGCAAAGATGAGGTCTCCCTTACCTGTATGTGCTTGTTTGTGGACAGTCCCAATAGACATTTGAGTCAGCTTCTACGGTGAATATGACTCAGCCGGGAGCTCATTTTCTGACAGGACGCGAAGTAAAATATTTATAACATCCTTGTTTGTCTGTCTTCAAGATGTTCTGAGCTTTACTCAGATGAGTGACATGACATGAAACACTGTATACTTTCATATCCTCCTGGTTTCATTGAACTGTGCAGCCCAGGGGCAAATGGTGAAAATGATCTTGAAGGTGTGTTTTACCAGGAGAAGCCAGTCACTTCACACTTTGTAGCTAGTTAACTAATAGGCCTCTGAAGCTTTAGCACTCATACTCAACCTATAAAATCCTATGGAGACAGCAGTCTGCAGTCGTTTCTCAGCTCCCCGCAGCCTTGGGCATATCGGCCTTTGGGTTTCTTACTACTGTACTTCAAAGCTTAGCCTTTTTTTCTGGTCTCATACATCTTAGTCCTTCATCCCCAATTAAACCCAACTGAAGTGGACCCCTACCTTTAATTTCTCTCCTCCCCACCAACGTTTATGCACCTCACAAAAATGTACGGCCCAGAAAAGTACGCACCACTGTCATGCCGTGTGCTTCTACAGCTGGTTACAGTCTGAGAAAAAGCTGTAAAAGTGGATGAAGATTTAATTAGTGAAGCTTTCTGAGGCAAGACTAATGTAGCTGTTTCTAGCTCATACTTAAGATAAGGGTTGAGAACAAACCCTTAACTGTAAGTATTAAACTTGGGGAACATCCTGTTCTGTTAATTCTATAGATGTGCAATACTGTACCTCAGATCGTGGTCAATTCAGGAGAGGAATTACTTTTCCAAATAATGAGATATTTGATTTACGATTGCTGGATTACCTGAGCTGTATCTAAGGACTTGAGATGAGATGGGCTATTTTGACTATGCCACAAAGAAATTACCAAAAGCACCACAGCAACCACATACAGTAGCAATGCTCAGAACATCTTAGGAAACAGACAGCAATGTATGAGCTTTATGTTGATGCTGGTCCTTCAGCTAAAAGCGTGTCCACAACACAGCTCTTTCTTTGAGGACAGAGCAGCACAGCAGTCTTGCAGTGTATCTTAGAATGAACTTTGAAGGATCACGTGATTCTTTTGAATGGTACTCTTCTCTTTTGTCAAACGTTTTACTGACAAACTGTGCATCTGATGTACTGGAAAACAAACAAGCAAAAGAAAAAGATATGAAACTGAATCCTGATTGACATGACCTCAGAGAAAAGGTAACTATCTCTAATTCCACACATCGTTGGCCGTCAATAGGCCTCTGCTTAGCTCCCATGATGCCATGCTATGCCGGTTGCGCCCTGAGCTGAGAAAATCTGTTCGGCCATGTGGGATGTTCACTGGCGAAAGGAACCTAATCTTTCCCAGCAGGGCTCCCATCAACTCTGGAAGTGTATGAATGGAGATAATATCTCAGTAATGAGGCCTGTTTTGTACCATCAAAGTCCTCCAAAAGGGCCTGAAACCCGACCTCCCTCTTTGCGCCTATGAGCTCCCCCTAATAGCTCCCATTATTAATTGTTTTCTCTCTCCTGCTAACATACAGAGTCTCTTCCAGTTCCCCTCCATCACCCAACGAGAAATCGGCCTCCGTTTCACTTCAGACTCCCTCAGTTGACATGTACATCTAAAGATAAATAGCATCAGCCTTGCGAAACTCACAGTTATTCCAAGAGTTATTAGTATGTTTTGTTTAATTTTAATATTTTTACACATATTTCATGGTCTGGTTATTTTGCCACTCCCAAATTATTGGCTTATTTTGAAATAACATTGCGGTGAATCACACTATCATGCTGCAGTCTGGCAATGTACTGTGAAACTCTCATGTCAACCACAGACTTCCTGCTAGATTCCTCCGACGCAGGTGGCCGAGATAAGCGGAGTGCTGTACAGTCGCCTGCATAAACATCCGTTTCTAATTCAGGATCTGTCCACTGCCGCCACAACTGATCAATCTACAACAAGCTATTTGCATTTCCTGCTTCGTGACCATTGTCCATTGTAGCCGAAATCAGTGATAAGTGAGCGGTCTATCTGATCAACAGCTCCTGAGAGTCTTCGCCCTCTTGGGATAGTTGACAGAGATTTACGCGTGATAACATGGACTGTTACTTTTTACAGAAAAAAGATTGCGGATATGATTGGTGAGCTTTCATCGTTAGCGATAATCAAAGAGAGATGCGCCTCAGATGTGGGAGATATTTGGTACTAAATGTAGAAACAAATCTTCCTCTAAGTCCTATTTTTCGTATTTTAAGCATTGAATTATTAGTATTGACAGGTGTGGAGGGTTTTTCCTAAATGTGTTGCATGAGGGTATGCTAACCCTCTCAATGCGGTTGTAAAATACACCTAGCGTTGGTATGTTTAGCGGACTAAAATCAGAGGGAGAATTTTCCCTTTACTGAATTTTTTTGTTACTGTTCTTTTTCCAAAACCTCAACTCATGCCTGCATGAAGCATTGGCTAATCACGTCAACATTTTAAAAGCAGCTCCTACTTTAAAAAAAGAAAAGAAAAGAAATGCACCCTTCATATAGGTGTGCAAAGATGTCCGAATATCAGTGTCCCAATGAATGGCAGCCTTGTCCTAGCTGCAGTTTTCAGGATCTTGAATGGCTCTCTTCTCTCCTTTTGTTGACAGCCAGTCAACCAGTAATGACTGTCACACCAGAGCTTGAAACATCAAATGGTCCTGTCAGAAAGGTGACCCTGTGAACCGTAGTGACAAACAACGTCTGATCTCCACCTACTAGATATGCACTTTCTTTGAGTACCATCGAACTGTCGATATATATGTGCTTTACTGATTTCAGAATTTAGATACATTTCAGAGAGCCTTGTTAAATGAAGTTATATGGGCTAATTGGGGTCAGTATGATTTTCGAAGGCAGTTATTTGATTAAAAATAGAGCAAATGGTAATTTATTGCTGTGGTGAAGCTGAATTTTCATCAACCATGCCCGTGTCACCATGATAATTGCATAAATTATTCTAGTAAGCACTGAATCAGGGTGCTCAGGAAACATTATTATCAGTGTTGACAGTAGTGGTGATATAGTA
>JAUMHP010000079.1:6583027-6595479 GCA_032361065.1 Enteromius trimaculatus | reverse complement strand
GAGAAGAGCCTTGGTGAGAGAGGTAAAGAAGAACCCAAAGATCACTGTGGCTGAGCTCCAGAGATGCAGTCGGGAGAAGGTTCAACCATCACTGCAGCCCTCCACCAGTCAGCGCAAGATAGAAGTTTTTGGCCTTAATTCTAAGCGGTATGTGTGGAGAAAACCAGGCACTGCTCATCACCTCTCCAGTACAGTCCCAACAGTGAAGACTCATGGCTATATTAGATCAAAATACAGTATTCTACTAAATACTGAGCAAAGGGTTTGAATACTTAGGACCATGTGATATTTCAGTTTTTCTTTTTTTAATAAATTCTGTGTTTTTCTGTCAGTATGGGGTGCTGTGTGTACGTTAATGAGTAAAAAATATGCTTAAATGATTTTATCCAATGACTGCAAAATTACAAATAGTGAAAAATTTAAGGGGGTCTGAATACTCTCCGTACCCACTGTATGTGTACTGTGTATATTTATTATGTATATATAAATACTTATGCCCAGATTTAAAAAATATATGTTATGTTTATATCGTAAATATATCTATATATAATATAGCATAAGAATACAAATATATTAATGTATATGCATGTGTATATATAAATATATACTGTGTTTATATACACAAAATAATTCTGCAACATACACATACATGTATTATGTAAACAACTTCTTATAGATTATAAACTCAAATTTCGGCAAAAAGCAATAGTTTGAAGTTAAAGCTCCTTTTGTTTATTGCAAGCGTGCAGGTTTTCTCTACTCAAGGCATTAATTGAAGGCGTGTGGATTAGTGGTGGAGTATTCAGATGTGCTTATCAGCTGTTTGGACTCTCATTCTGACGGCACCCATTCACTGCAGAGAAGCACGTGTGATGCTAAATTTCTACAAATCTATTCTGATGAAGAAAGAAACTCATCTACATCTGACTGAGCTTGAAGTTGAGTAAATATTCAGCCAATTCTCATTTTTGGGTGCACTTATTTTCAATTATTTTAGTAGTCTGTCATCAATTATTCCTTCCTTTTTCTATCTGGCACAGACTCATTCTCTCTTCCAGAGTGCTGTAATTTGTATTCTGTTCACGACAGGAACATAGCTCTACATCAACAGTGAGCAGTCCAGCTGCGTGGGGCTCTGACTTTATTCACACTTTTTCTGTTCGAATAAACACAGCCTTGTAATTCTTGGACATATGGCAGTGGCCTATCTGACACCCACTACCAGAGGGCAGAACGTTCTGTTCGAAAGCTCTCCGTGTCAACGCAAATATTTGATATTCCACTCCCGA
The DNA here is from genome assembly GCA_032361065.1 of Enteromius trimaculatus. Classification (NCBI taxonomy): domain Eukaryota; kingdom Metazoa; phylum Chordata; class Actinopteri; order Cypriniformes; family Cyprinidae; genus Enteromius; species Enteromius trimaculatus. Next base: position 6,594,190 of record JAUMHP010000079.1, on the reverse strand, counting down.
CGCCCCACCAGTCTCCGCGCAATGAGCCCAGGTGCTGCGGTCGTGGAAGTTTTCTCATTATAAGGCCTTTCCCATCCACCTTTGCATTAATTTCTTAAAAAGCAAATGGCTTCACCTGGGAATTTACTCAATTGCAACATAGTTATCTGGTGTTTTTCAATTAAAATGAAAAAAAAAAAAAAAAAAATAACACTTCATCTTTAAATACATGTTTTCTCTTTTCTGGTTCACACAGGTGTCTGAAGCAGATGGAAGTGGACGGCCTGTCCGTGGATGACGTGTTCAGACAGTGTGTGTTTAAAAAAGATGGAAGAGAAATGGCTCTGAGGGCCGTCCGTTTGGTGCATCCCGAATACCAACCCAGCGTATCCCAAGATCAGCCTGTCTGTTCCCTGCCATTGGTGAAAGAGTTTTATGCTGAGGTACCATGACATTATATTATGTTATATTATATGTGACCCTGGACCACAAAATAAATCTCATTTTAGAAAAAAAATGACCCGTATTATTGGTTTTGTGGTCCAGGGGTCACATATTACTTTTCAAACGTTTGGGATATGTATTATTTTAGTCTTTTATTATTATTATTATTTTAAATATATATTTTATTTTTATAACATGCCTGCATTTATTTGATCAAAATTATTGGGGAAAAAAAATAAAAATAAAATAGTGTATATCTGATACATGTATAGTGATATTTCTGAGATTATTAAATTTTTATATTTTTTGTATTTGAATGTAATGTCATTTATTTCTGTGATGGCAAATGTTTATATATAGACATGACCTTTTGCATTAAACATCCGTTGCGAATTGTTAGTGAACTGGTTGTAACCCAGGTTAATTGCACAGCTAAATTGGATTTGAAGTGAAGGTTGATACCATAAAACAGGTGGTGCTTTTCATTAAACTATATACCTGTCTTCCCTGTCAGCGTTAAAAGACCTGCCTGAACTTGTCTTGTGTGTCAAAATGACGAGTTTCACTACCATGTCAGCTGTCATCTGCTATATAATTCCTTCAAACAGAGGTGCCCGCTCTATTTTTGGGCACACTGGGGGGGGTGTTATTAGGCCAGTCTGCCCCATAACCAATTCCCCGCCATCCCCTCTTTTTCCCCAACTGATTCATTACCGCAGGTGCACACCAGCCCATTTGTAACCCACACCCTGCCGCATAACACCTTGAATGGAAACTTTCCTAGAAAGTATAGAAGAACTGGGTCATGTGAAGGTCTGAGATGAAAACGCTGTAACTCTCAGCACAAAGCAGTAAAGAAACTCTATTAACAACTTTTCAGAGACTAAGGCTAGAGTTGCTTTTAGGCATGTTGCTGGCAGCAGTTTTTATTTGTTTTGTTTGGTTTTACTTGGTTTTTTGTGATCTGCTTTGTTTTATTGTGTTTTTTGTTGTTGTTTTTGTTGTTATTTTAATTTCTTTGTTATGATTGTTGCCCTGCCAAAACACAAAGCACAGGCCAAAACAAAACTGTGATCTCACAGCAGATTTATTTATTTTATTTTTTTGCTTTGCTTTGTTGTGCTTTTGCAGTTTTCTTTATTTCCTTTTTTTTTTTTTTTTTTTTGCTTTGTTTTGATTTTTTGTGCTATTTCTATTTTTATTTATTTCGTTTGTGATTGTTGTTCTGATTGTTTCGCTGTCCCCATCAAAAGTCACGGTAACACTTTAGAATAAAGAACAGAATTATTATAATAAAGAATTATTCCATCAATAAACTCTTAATTTGCTGCTTATTAATAATTAGTAAGGTAGTTGTTTAATTAAATTAGTTAATTGCCCATCCTTCGAGCACTAAGAGACCAAATACTTTCAATTCTTCCTAATTACCTCTTTTTTACAATAAAATATATCCACCTATCTCAAAATAAATCTCCAAAGTCATGTTATGTGCACCAGATTTAGATAGTTGCCATAAATGCCGTACCTTGTCTCCCAATACATCTTTTATTCGCACAACCTCACTAAAGCATTGAAGACACACCGAGGTCACCACACGTGCTTCTCCCTGTCAGGGCTGTGCCTCTGTGGAAATATGGGCCTGTGCCAAGCCGTACACAACACTGCATCTTATGTTCTGCCTGGCCGGGCTGTAGTAGTCATCGCCGTGGGCATGATTTATCCCTCCACAACCTTTGTGCTTGCTTTGGCCGGCGTCCATGCGATCTCTATTGAGGACAGATTTAGCAGTCGCCCTCTCCTTGCGAGTATTAACGCTCCGGTTGACCTGTTCTGTCCCAGCCCTTCCATGATGTGTTTGCCGATAATTCCCAGATGTCTGCGCAAGGCCGCCAGTGCCTCCCTTCGAATAATAAATGACTGCACATGTCAACGCACAGCCCACATTAACATGATCTCCGCACCACTTAGCAAGCTGTTGCTATAATATATGCTGTATTTACAGTTCGTATTTTATGCAGCCACACATTTGGCTGCCGGCCAGACCGAGAGAGTGGGACTGTTCAGTCTCATTGGATTTTAATTGGCCGTACGTGGAAGTTACGAGACCGAAGAAATACGTTTGACATTTGTACGGTTATTTTATCTTAGCTTGTTTTCTTGGTTCTTTTAAGTGCACTTGAATGTAATGATGTTTGGTTTTTTTAATTGGGCCATAAAGTGCAGTGGCTTCTTTCGATCGGGCCTCATAACAAAGTGTGCAGCCTGTGAAAGGTTGAAGTAAATAGTCTCCATAATTGGGAGACAAATGAATGATCGTTTTTATTTATCCTAATGAGATTTTAACCCTCTCAGTCTTCATATCCAGTTATAAGGAGCCAGTAATATTAAACTTAGAGCTTATGAATTACACATTTCTTACAATTAATAAAAAAAAAACATGTTATAAAAATTACAATATTAATTGTAAAGTTATGCATTGGAAAGTCAGCAATTATAAATTGTACTAATACAGTTTTTAAATAAATGTAAAAGTAGCAAAGCAAATGTTATAATGTTATGCAATCTGTTATTTTTATTGTTAAAAGTAAAACTGTCAGTTTAACGTCACTTTAGGACAATTTAAAAAATGTTACTTCCCTATATTGAATCTAATTATGACAAACTATATATTGTTCGGAAGGTATAATTGTGCATTCACACCAGATGCGAATGACGCGTTAATTGCAAGTGATTTACATGTTAAGTCAATGCAAAGACGCGATTTGAAATGCTGCGGCATGATTCGCGCAAGTTGAGCAGTTCGGGCATTTGACACGTTTTAAGTGTGAGTTGAAAAATCTGAACTTTGGTGAATATTCACCTCACGTTAACCAATCAGGAGCGTGCTCTAGTACTGACATTATTACTCTGCCAATGCATGAGACTGAAGCCGCCTGGAAGAAGCCCCTCTCGTGACACGAATTTGCGTCTATTGTGAACTCACACAAAGGAGTTGAGTAAACTCAAAAGTGCCCAACTATGCGCGTACAGCTTGATTTATTCACGCAAGTTGCGTCATGTGTGTGAATGCACCATAAGACTTCTAAATAGATGTTGTACAATTTTTTTTGTTAAAAAAAAACAACGTAATTTAGGAAAAGTAATAGATTAATTTATGACAAGCGTACAGCTAATAAAAGTCTACATCATAAAAGAGAGGCCTTTATCACAGAAATACTTCTTGGATGCCTTTTAAGGAAAGACATCATAAAAAATGTACATCACTTGGAAAATTTAAATCTCAAAATTCATCCTTTGAATGCCAGATAGTAATTCTGTGTTTAATAAACTAAACTAAACTAAGCAGCAAAGTGCATTTGATTTGCATTTAATTCATGGTTTTACTGACTTGATTCCCATCTTGTGTGTTTCAGAGAGAAGGTTCTACATATCCTAAACTGGACTTTAGCCTGAAAGAACTGCGTGACCGATTCAGTCTTCAGCTGGGTATGGAGAAGGCCACTACCATCACTATTGACTCCGTGGAGGCCTTAAAGCCTGTCACCGAAAATATGGCAAAAATGGTATGAAACCACAACCTGTGTGTTTTTCTAAAAAAAAAAAATATATATATATATATATATATGTAAAGAAATCATGAGGTTAACACTATTGCATTTATAGCAATAGGTAAGATGTGTCCGTGTAGTTGTGTCTAGCAGTTTAACTGCATTATTTTCCAATTTATTTAGAACAAGTCCTTAATATATAGCTGTTTTGGGGGTAAAAACTAATTTAACCAGATCTAAAAATGTGTTGGTGCATTGTCATTATATAAAACAAATGTAAATTTGGCTAAAGATTAGCCTTTTTTCTAAAACGGTGGCTGTGGGGGTAAAGTGTGCCAGCTTCGGGGTAAGATGTGCCGGTGTTAATAAATGGTACGCATACAGTAAATACTGTTATAAAATGGCATTTTTTTATAAGGAATCTTAGATTTTACTTGATTTCTCTTGGCGTTAAGGGTAGAATAAGCAAAAAGTGGCACAGCTTACCCCACTTTCCTTACTCCAAATTATTTATGTCGGTTTATGGGCCAAAAAGAATATTGCTGTGACTGGTTTCTCTGAAACAAGCACAGCGGGAATCCCCAAACATAGCAACCTACCATAAAGAGGACTTTAAAAATCGCATACCCACGTGTGGGCGATTTTTCCTTTTCGATAGTTACCACGTTATATTTTTTTAGGACCCAGATTTGCACCTAAGCTATGATCCATTGGCTAAACGCAGACATTTTTGAAAGTTTCCAGCTCATGCATTGAAAGTAGCCATATTCCCACAATCCAGCTTCTTTTTAAACTGGCATTTGCTCCACTGTCTGTGTTCCCTCACGAGAAAGGTCCCCCGTGGTCCCGCAACATTTGCACTAGGGTTTAATGGAATAGAAATGCATTGTAATATGTCTCCACCAGCCCTGTGAGAGAGTCACCTTTCCATCGGAGAGTCAGCATAACTGGTCCGTGTCATCTGGTCTTGCGGGGAACCAGAAAAGCATCCTGATAAAAAGATGACCCACTTTCGGCCCGGGCGACACTGACTGCCCGGCGAACCTGATTTGTGTCGTGCATAAAATTCACATCTGCATTTATATGAGATTTTTTTTTTTAAAGCCACAGGCTGCTTGAGAGGAGAATGTGATGTAATTTGGATTGCCAGAAATGGTAGCTGAGTGAGTCTCATGAGCGCTGTCCAGAAATGTCACATTTCACCCTAAAATCCAAAGGAAAAAATATATATAATTTGTCATTTGAAGCCTGTAATGAAATGATAATGACGCCTATTTTAGGAGCATTAAGACACTTTATTTTCAAGACAATTAAGCACATCCTCTTTCCAAATTCTCGCTATGTTACTGTAATGGGGGGAAGAAGTGTATTATATCAGGAATTCCCAACTTTTTTGTCAGCTGAACTCCTAAATCTTTAAAATAAAAAAAGTGGTATATAACACTGTAAATCTGTACATTATGGTTTTGATTTATTGCGTTGAAGTACATATAATGAGAATTGGACTTTTAAAATAAAGTGTGACCAAATACATTTCTATTTTTATAGAGAGAATTACTGAGAACACAGCGCAAGCACTGGGAGAAAGCTCTCCTCCAGGCACTGAAGGAAAAGAAACGGATATTATCCAGCAACAGGCAGATGTCCTGGAGTTCCTGCATACCCTTTCCATACCTGTGTATCCTGGATGATCAGGATTATGTGAACATCATGATTCAGGGTTTAGACAAACTGTCGCCCAGCGGTGAATCTTTGCTTGTCATGGCGGAGGAGATGGGAAACCGCGTCTACAATTTGTACTCCATCCGGCAGAAGAGCCACAGTCAGATGGTGGAGAAGCTTGAGGGCATCTACAACTCGTATTCTGAGCTCCTGGCGAATGACAGTGAGGTACAAGCTTTGGTTGACCAGATCTGACAACTTCAGTTTCAAAATTGTTCAAATTGGCTTTTATAGATTACCTCCTGTGTCATCACAGACCAATGGCATGCTGCCACGGGAGTGTTGGGCGAGTCTCGAGTCGCAAAGGTGCAGCGGTCCTTCTCTTTTAAGTGATGACACCACTTGGCCGATGATTCTGGTGGTGCAGCTGGGAAGCTTCCTGGTTGACCTGATGGTTCGTGAGCTCAAAATTTGGAGCAACATCCTCAGTCACGCTCAAGAGAAGCACCTCATCCCTGTCTTGTACCACATGTACACGTTCCGCGGCAATCATAAGGTAAGAGGTGGAGACCAACTAGTCTCGAAGGGCCCTATCGTACACATAGCGCAATGAAGTGCCAGTCACTGACGATCTAAACGACGATTTTAAAATCGAAAATGAATCGCTTTCGAACGTGCTTTACTAACGTGATGCCCATGCATTAATCGAACATTAAATCGCCCAGCCCTACTTTAGACCATGTGCTTAGATCATTAAAATAGGACCCGAAGTCACACTAGCTAAAATTCTGCACACCCCAGAAGTGTTTTTGCTTCCATACCGAAGGCTGTTCATGGCCAGACTGTCAAATGGATGTCCATTAAAAGCTGTGTCATAAACTGTCCATTCCCCATCTAAAAGCTCTCATGGACACGCATGTTTTCATGAATTATGGAATAATTTTTCCTGTGCAAGTGATCACGGGCCAGCGGAGGAAGACGGATTGTAGCGAAACTAATCTCTTTTTTACTGTCCTCTTAATTGCCTGTTTGATTAACCGCCGAGGGATTGCAAAAAGGGGGAGGAAGAGCCCAAAAAGATTGGGAGAGTTTCCTTTTTGTCCTCTCAAATCTCATTCCCAACGCTGCCGCCCTGGCCCTCGGCATGCACCGTGGGCTTCAAAGACCCGAAGCTTAACTCCCGTTCCTCCGCTGAGCTTGCAGATGGCCCGTGCAGCAGGGAAGAGCTCTCAGTTTAGCGTGTCTGTGGATTATTTATGTGGCATGAATGCTGTCAGGTGGATTCACATTCCTTTTTCAGGGACATTTTAAATTCCGTCTTGTAGCAAGGTGATCACCATCATATCGTTTTGAGATTTAAGATTTAATCATTTTGAGATTTATTGACAAATGTCTTGTTTTTGACGTATTTTATGAACAAACAACTCTAATGAGCCAATTCTTTTTGTGAGTCAAAAAAACATAAAGAGTGTGTCATGAGCAGATGACTCTTATGAACTCCTCCTTTCTTAATGAATCTAACATACAGTGCAACAAGTGATTGATTCACAAACAAAGGATTCTTACGAACTAGACCTTTTTAGGGAATCCGAAATATAAAGCGTGAGTAGATTAGTCTGATTCATGAAACAAATGACTCATGTGAACCGATTCTTTTTAATGATTCAAAAACACTAACTTCTAAGTTAGCTTAGAAAGAAAATGACTTCAATGAATTGATTCTTTTTAGTGAATCCACAACTTACTATACAGCATGAAGAGTTTAACCTGATTCCGGAAAAATTGACTCTTATGAACTGATTCTTTTTAGTGTTTCAGAAACATACAGCACGACCAGTGTAATTCAGTTCTCAAACAAATTACTTTAATAAACAGATTTTTTCTTTTCTTTTTTGGTAAATTCACAACATACTGCATGAATGGGTTTGTCCGATTCATGAATCAAATAACTCTTGTGAACTGATTCTTTTTAATGATTCAAAAACATACAGCACATCCTGTACGATTTGCAAGCAGAAAACTTGTGTATTATTTTAGTGAATCCACATGATACAGCACGGATAGGTAGTGTGATTCATGATCGATGTGATTCTTTTGAACCAACTCTTTTAATGAAAGCTTAAAAAAAATGACCGCTTCCAATCAATCTGAAACACGGCCCTAAATACAGAATCACTATAATTACCTATTTATACAAGAACATGCAAACAGATCACATCAAATGAATCAAGTCAAATTCATATTTCGATATGTTGAATTTCATGATTCAGCATTATACCCATCGTGCTTCTGGGACTACTTTGTAGCCATTTCCGTGGGTACATGTGCTTTCTCTTTCTCTTTGAATAGAAATTGTTTATCTGTCTGTCAAAGGCAGTTCCGTCACCATAAACACTTTACCAGCAGCACACATAAATCATCTCCGGTTTATTTGAGGTGGGTTACAGGCCTGCTGGGAGCTAGCGATGAGAGATGTTTATTCATGTAGATCTGTCACAGCGTTTAAGCATTTAATTGTCCATGTTAAACGTCCTTTTAGTGACATGCCTTTAAGGGAAGTCTCGATTTTCATTCTCTCTCTTCTTTGGCATCCACCTCAGATTGGCTTCATCAAACCACATCCTATTCTGACCCAAATCCAGAGGGTTGCGATGGAAACCAAACTTACTTTCGACTCATATGTCATGCCCATGCTGTGTCCACCTGTTCCCTGGACGTCCCCGAAGAGCGGCGCTTACCTGTTGACGCCGACCAAGCTGATGCGCTCCACCGATGGAGCCATCCAACACCAGCTTCTCCTGGAGAAGACCCGAAATGAGGATCTCCATGCGGTGCTGGACTCTCTCAATCAGGTGGGTAACTGCCCCTGGAAGATCAACAAGCCCCTGCTGGACATCATCATCTCTATCTTCAACGACAAAGGCAACGACAAGCTCTGCATTCCTCCACCACTGTCCGAAGCTCCTGAGGCTCCTCGCTTCAACCCTCATGACCCGTCCTACACTCAGGCCGAGAAGGCCTACATGAAACGGGAAGGTTTCAAGGCCAAGAAGAAGGTGGCGGAGATGCACAGCCTCCGAATGGACGCGCTGTATAAGTTGTCCATCGCCAACCACATGAGGGACGAGATCTTTTGGTTTCCACATAATATGGACTTCCGAGGGCGCACTTACCCCCGGCCGCCTTATTTTAACCACCTTGGTAGTGACGTGACCAGGGGCTTGCTGCTGTTCGCCGAGGGACGACCTCTCGGGCCCAAAGGCCTCGATTGGTTGAAGATCCATCTAGTGAACCTCACAGGGTTGAAGAAGCGGAGCTCACTAGCTGGGCGGCTGGAGTATGCTGAGAGTATCATGGAGGACATCCTGGACTCCGCAGACCATCCTCTTGACGTAAGCATTTTAATAGCCCCTTTACAATATTATGTATGATGTGTACAGTGAGCTTTCATTGGTTGAGTTTGCAAGGATTGATGATGATTATGATTTAAATAAAGAAAGAAATGCTTGTTATAATTATTTAAATGTGTTATAAAACAATTTTTACAATTATGATTAATCACATTTATCGCATATGTAAAGACAAACACATGCAGTATATATTTTGAAAATATGTACATGAATATATTTATATTAATTTAATTTATACTATATGTATATATGTATGTGTGTATATATATATATATATATATATACACATAATAAATATGCGCAGTATACATAGATATATAACGAAAAAAAAATTTATTTTGCCCAGCACTAGTTAATTTTCATAACATTTTGTTAAATGAAAATATATAAAATAAAATAAAATGTCAGTAAGTAATTAACTATTATTAATTAAGGAATTCATAACATAATTGTTATTATTGTTATTAGCTAATTAATTGGCTATTAAACAATAATAAGATGAAGAATAACAAAATATTAATATTGTTTTGTTGTTGTTTTTGGAATAATTAAATAAAATGCTAATAATTCTAACTAATATTTAATAACATTTATTTTTTTCAATTTCAATATTTTATGGTAGATTTTTATAATGTTAATAATAATACAATTATTTAAAATATTGATAGTTTTAATAATAACTATTATTATTGTTGTATAATAATTTTTAAAAGGACTAATAATAATAATAATAATAGTAATAAATTAAAATAATGTCCAATTCAATTTACACTTATTAACAACTACAAAGTAACAATTCTAAGTTGAATTAATAAATAAAGTTTATTAATATTACCACAAACGTTGCTTATTTAATTTTCTGACTTTGCCGAATTTTATGCTTAATTAAATTTAATTTGTGTTTAGCATTATTTTCCAGCTTCTCATTAATAGAGTTACAGAAAATAAACAGTACAGAATATATGTATTGTAATATCACTCAACATATATGATATGTTATTATAATTCAGTCATCCTATGCTATTAAAAATGATAGGTATAGTACAGAATTTGTTTCAGTCCTCTAATGATTTTAATCTATAGGTTTGGTCCTAGTTTGCTCGTATAATTCTATATATTTTGTATGCCACGTTTTATTATTGCAGACCTCCGTTTACTCTTTATGTAGTCCTTCTGTGTATTCACTACATTTAGATCGGAAGGCATCACACTGCAGGCTATGAGCTATGACTGAGCCATATTTTAGTGTTTTATTGAAATGATTGTCACATTCCTCGTTCCCCAAAGAGTCACAGCTCTATTTTGCAGGGTCGCAAATGGTGGATGAATGCAGATGAGCCGTGGCAGGCTCTGGGTTGCTGTATGGAGATAGCAAATGCCTCCCGCTCTCCCGACCACACCAAGTTCGTCTCTTATTTCCCTGTTCACCAGGTACTGAGTCTTTAAGAACTGGATACACACTATTACACGTAATTGCTGTTTAGGGATAAGTTGAAGACTTTAAAGCGACTTTAAAATGCTAAATATCTCTCTCTCGTAGGACGGTTCGTGCAACGGCCTCCAGCACTATGCTGCCCTCGGGCGGGATGTGATTGGTGCTACTTCGGTAAACCTCATGCCCTGTGAGCTGCCTCAGGATGTGTACAGCGGTGTAGCTCAGCAGGTCAGTCATGCTGCGGCACCAGAGGGCGGCAGTGCATCTTACAGCCCTTCAGAGCAACCTTTCCCAACCTTTCCCTGTCCTAAGTTGCTCCACAGTTCCATCGATAAGGTTCAGAGGTCCAGAAATATCTTTTAGTTAACCCAAAATATACTGATTAATATCATTTAGCATGTAAGTTTGTATTATATTATTATTATTATTGCTACTATTATTATTATTATTATTGCTTTTATTTTAAATGTTATTACAATAATATTAATTTAATTTAATATATTTATTAATATAAACATAATAATATAATTTAGATTTTTTTATTGAAATAGTGAACGTTATTGTGGTTAATGAACAGTGTTTTCATTTATGTATGTGTATATATAACTATTATAATGTTATTACACATTGTATTTAACTTGAATTATTTAAATAATAATAGCTATATTTTTTAATGAAATAAAAA
>JAUMHP010000079.1:6568229-6579294 GCA_032361065.1 Enteromius trimaculatus | reverse complement strand
ATATTAAACTTTAACTTAATAGTTAAATAGTTAATTAATAGTTATAAAATATTAATTAAATCTCAAAATGGTAACAAAAAAGTTCAAACTTGTGAATTATTAAAAACTACACATTTGAATGATCGCAGAAAAAAAAGAAGCAATAAAAAATTGGCATTTTACTTTTCCAGTAAAATAAGATGCTCTTTAAGGGAAGTTCACAGGTTGTGTGAGTTTCTGGCCAGGTAAATAGGCCTATTTTTTTAATCTAGCATCCAATGGCATTGCTATCATAGCTGAAGAACGGGACCCCATTAGTTGTGTAATTGTGGTCTAAGAGAAGAAAAAAAACAAACAAACAAAAACATGAGCAGCTTTAATTTAGTTAAGCTAAAATGGATGTTGTGATATTACAACAGTGGGTTTAATTGCGTTATGTGAAAACCCCCTAAACCTGGAATATACATATAAAATCAATGAATTAGGCTTTACAGTGTAAATGTGGCCGGTTGAACTTAACTCATAAGTGCATATTCATTAATTCCCAAGATTTAATCCAGTAGACTTCTGGTATTTAATGCTTTGTACTTCAGTATAAAGAGTTCTTCTTCTCTCTCCTCCTTTCCACCACTCACAGTACATCAGCTTCCTGAAAGTAACACCTTTGAAATCAGCCAGGAGCAAAACAAGCAGCACACTGACAAATCCCCCCAGTTCTCCCCACATCCCATAATGCCATCTGTTAGACAGCATCTCCACTGTGATTAGGTTAGCCCCTTCTGCCTCTTATGCCTTAAGAGTGCTAATTGGATTTCTGCCAGGCAGGTTGGAGTTTTTGAGAGACAGGTAAGAGATAAAACTTTATATACTTTATCCAGAGGGGCCAGAGGACATGCTGCCCTCTATTCCCCAAGGGCTTTGGCCCTGATTTAGAGAACCAAAGCAGAACAAGAGAGTCTATGTTCTCTTTAACCGTCAGTATCAGTCCTGCTCTTTCCAGTGATGCAGTTTGGGGCATTCATAACTTAGTAGGGCACATCAATCTCTTCATGTCCGTACCAAAGCTTAGTGGTTTTGATCTTGTGATTAATTAGACAGACCGGTTTTATAAATTTATTAGAGCATCAAATAAGAATGCTTTAATAAGTTCAGGCAAACAACATTCCAAGTAATCTCTACATCCACAGTTCTGGCATGAAGCTCTGGCGCAGACCGATAGCTCAAACTCAATCTGTCATAATGACATCATCACATCTGATTGCACAGCAAAAAGAAGGACTAAGACAAGTGGGAAAAAAAGGCAAAACTTGAAACAAGAAAAATAATCTGCCAGTGGGGTAGGCAAAATAATCTTGTTTTCTGGTGGAAATAAGAATATTTTGCTCACCCCATTGGCAGATTATTATGCTTGTTCTAAGCAAAATGTTACTTAATTTTAGCTTGTTTCTTCTAAAAACAAGACAGTAATATTTTCTTGTCTAGAAAATTCTTCTTGATTTCAGAATTTTTAGATATTTTGGCTGGAAGCAAGACAAAAAAATCTTGTCTTAGAAAGCATTAAAAAACTAAAATCCATGTAAAAATAGAATGGAGAGGGTTGTTTTCCACACATATTGATTTATTTGAAATGCCGTAAGAACATATTATCCACATTCCGAACATATCATTCGCCAAGCCATAATATTTTCATCTTGCTTCGGGAAATAAAAGACCACTTGGAACCCTCAACTAGGAGTCACGCAATACCGGCTTTATCAAAACTTCAGCCTTTGAGTCTTTTTTTAACGTACTGTGGCTTCTTTATTTATTTATTTGCAATTTCGCTAATTTGCTCCGCACGTAGTATATTGCGTTTATCGATATGTAAATGAGTTCTGTGTTCTTTAATTTGCTCTCGCGCTAATTTAGTCAGATTTCCGTGCTCTGTCATGTTTTAACATTACCTTTCCATTATCACAGAACACAGCAAAAATGGCACAGTAAATGCCGGCCTCCATTCACCGGTTGTTGATGGTTGTAAGTTGCCACAAATAATGACGTCACTGTCGGCAGCTTCAGAGTTCCTGCTGCCGGTGCATGCAACCAGGAAAACAACCCAAGGGAGAAATTGGTTCTCTAGGAACAACTCTGCTAACTTCTTAGAACTATGTGGTGCGAAAGCCCCTAATGTGCTATTTTTAATCCGCAGGACTACATATGGGAGGCTTCACATTACCTGGTGAAGCAGGTGTTCAGCAGCTTGAAGGAAATGTTCACAGGGACGAGAGAAATTCAGGTACATACTATGACATTCCCATATACGCTTACGGGACTACTATATTTGTAACTTGTGTGGTCACATTTACTATTGCTCACCAAATTTTTACGAACATTTTTGAATTTGGTGTGAAGGCGCTAGATTTGCCCATGCAGATTTTGTGGATTTGTGTTGTCGACCAGTGGCTTGGTCCACAGCCCTCTTACAGCTTATTGTTAAACAAACATTGCACCTCTGCCATAGAACGAAGCGACCCTTTCTCCGCTATGTTTGTTTTGGAGCGTCGCAAAAACGTGACGTTGCACGCCCTGTTCTGTGCTCCAGAACGCAAAACGCAGACGTGTGATTGCGGGGGAAAGAAAACTGTCATGTTTACATGAGTGAAAATAAGCATTTATTAAGATCAGTTAAACGTTGGATTCTCAAAAGTATGCGATTTTTACTAGTTGTGCGTCCCCTCCTATCTATTATGGAAGATCAAGTGAAGTACCTGAGAAGGGGATATCAGCTGTGTTCGGCAAACATGAAACTACAGATGCTGACATCGCAGCTGGACGATTCAGTATTGTGTTCAGTTCTCCAGAATTAAAAAGTGGAGAGATACACTTCAAACAGCTGTTTACCATGAGTGTCTCATCGGGATTTTCTATCTGACTGACTGTTGCACGCCGTTCTGTTGTTGTGGGGACATTTCCACGGCCAAAAATGTAACACTGAATGAAACGAACTGTGATTGTTTGTATGTTGGTCAAACAGCCTTATGGGCGGCCTTGACCAAAGAAAGCGGCTATGAATTCCAGACCTTCAGCTGTCAGTCTGAAGGTCTGGCTACGCGAGACTAGGGATAGTGTAAGTAATAAAAAAAAGTTACTCAAATTGGAAACATGAACAAAACTAGACCACAAAGACATTAGTCTTTTTTTATCACTCCAAATTGTATGTATTAAATAAAAAATTAAATGGAACAATATATTGCTATATAATAATAACAAGCTATATTTTTTTATGTCTGTTTAGTATTATTGTTCTTTTGTTTTTGTTTTATGTTTCATATATAAATCTTTACAAAATTTGTTATTAAGCAAAAGCTAAATCTGAAGTAAATTTGTGGCCATTTTTGTTATATTTTTAGCTCATTTTGGGGTAATTTTTCAATTTATAGTTTCATCCAATTTTTTAGTTTTTATTTATTAACACGGACAAAATCGTGACTGTCAGGTGATTCGAGGTTTTAGTAAAAACAAATTGCATGATTAATTTGTCACATTAATGTTAAATATATGTATTATTTTTAATTGATCAAAAGTGTCAGTTAAAACATACTTAACAGGTATTTCAAATAAATGCTGTAAATTTAAACTTGCTGTTCGTCAAAGAAATGGCGTAAAGCATTTACACAAAAAATATTAAGCAACACAGCTTTCTTCAGTGTTGATAATAATACACATTTTCTTGAGCACCTAATCAGCATATCAGAATGATATCTGAAGATCATGTGACACTGAAGACTAAAGATGCTGAAAATTCAGCACTACATTTTAAGGTATATTAGAATAGAGAGACTTCTTTCGAAAGAATCCTAATGGCCCACAGTGTTGTTCATCAGTGGGGTTTTTTAAACAAAACCCAACCCTTGTTGCTTCTCTCCTTTTTGTTTTTGAATGGAAGGATTATTTTTGTGAATCGCCAGATATAGTTCTCCCATGATGCAACTGGCTGCGGCTCATGAATTACAGCTGCGGGAAACAGAAAAGGAATGAACGTCCCCGGTGCAGTAGATCAAGGACCAGCCGCTCACTGTCTCCTGTTGCACCCCCCGGGGAGTCGAGCTGACAGGCAGAGCGAATGTGAAATATCCCCCACTTTGCCTACAGACACAAGCAGATTCCTAAATAGGTCATGTCCTCGGGAGGGGCGGCAGTTGAGCCCAGGTAGTTGATCATTCCCGATACCGGCAGAAGGTGATACAGGGGGGTTGGGTGATGTGGTGCCCCGGCTGTTGGTGAACGCTCTGATGAATGGAGCCACTTCAGGCCCGGCCCGCTTCCAGATGAACAGAGGAATTTATCTCACACAAAGCATTTTGGGAAGAGCGCTGGGGACGTTGCGAATGTGGCAGCCAAGTTGCGCAGCCTGCACTGTTGCTGCGGATCAGCAGGTTTTTTAAACGCTTCGTCTCAGCAACAACTTCCCACCTGTGCATCTGGATTTTTCCAGCTGGATTAATTTATCGCAAATACTTTATCGCATTTTGGGGTTTTTTTCGCAATTTTTTTTTTGTTTGTTTTTTTACGATGAAGACAAAGCTTTTTGAATACGGGTTTTGTGTTCAGTTTTTATAGTTGAAATCATTATGCAAATTTGGTTTGGTTCTGCATTCTTAATGTATACAAACCGAGTTTGATCGATTTGTTAACGCTTCTGGCTTTTTTGTTGCTGTTGTTGTTGTTCACTCAGGAATGGTTGACGGAGAGCGCTAGGCTAATAGCTAGGTCTGGTAGAACTGTGGAATGGATCACGCCGCTGGGACTTCCTATCGTTCAGCCCTACCACAGAACAAAGAACCAAACGGTAAGTTTGTTAAAATTAGCTTGTTAACGTAACTTGTTCATTTTTTTAAAACACATTGGCCCACAGTTGGACCCCAGACACTTTATGGGCCTACATGTTTAAATGACCTAATTAGGGCCCTATGGGATCTGTTTTGTTCATTGTATTCCCAGAATTCCAAGTTTAGAGTTTTTGTTGTAATGATTGAAATAAAATTGAATAATTAAATAGTATTCAAATCAATTTAATAAAAAGGTTAAATCTAATAATTGATAACAATTTTAACAATAGTAATGCCCAAACATATTTTATTCTTTCAGAAATGTATAATAATTAAAAAGTCTCATTGTGTTTTTACAGATTTAATAGAAATGTATTATGAAGTCTAATAAGAAATTCCTTTTTTGTCAGACTGCAAATCTACTGTACAATAGCAATTTATATTCCTTTATATTTATATGAAGACCTTTGAGTTTCTGTGTGTATTTGATAATAGTTATCAAATGAAATTGTGAAAAAAAACATGAGCATGACTCACTGCTTGCCATTGTTTGGCAAATTTTCTCCAACAAAATCCAGTCATTTCAATACAAATCCACACAATAGAAAATTATACTTGGCTTGAAAGATAGCAGTTGGTTCAAGCTGGTCATGCTAATTTGCAATGTTGCCATCTGTGCTTTATAGATATTTACACAAGTGATAATAGGCAGTGGACTTGCAAAATATTGCTAATGTGACCACGCATTAAGGTCATTCACTCGTTTTGATATTATTATCAAGTTGCCAATTTGTACTTAAACAGGTGCTAGATTGATTTGACATTTTCTTTTTTTTCTGAAAGACACAATACGTCTTTCATTTCATCATCTTTGAGGTCTTTCACTGTACTTCCTCAGCGGAATTCAGCAGGGAGTCCGACCTCTCTCTCCGCCCAGCAGGCGTGCTCTTTCTCGCTCTCAATCACGGTCTAGCACTGCTTGTCAAAAAGGTCTTGTGCAGCTGGGAGTGAAACAATGAAGTAACGCGGCAGAGGTTTTGCATGCAGACGGCCTGTGCTGCTGTCAGATCGCATCAGCAACAGAGCTGAGGCGGCACAGCGGTGGCCTGTAGTGCGTGCCGAGATCCAGCAGAGAGCATCTGGCAACCCTTCTGTGTCACAGCCGCTGAGCATTTGCTGCTGTTGCTGGGTGTGGCTTAATGCCTAATACTAGATTTGGTTCTTAAACAGAATTTTTTATGGAACACTGGAAGTTTAAGTTAAGTTGCATTTTGTTAAAATATTTCAAAATGTAATTTATTATATTGAAGGGTTATAAACCAGGTGCAAGCAATGTTGCAAAAAACAGTTAACTACTACTTTTCACTCAATAAACTCTTAATTTTCTGTTTATTAATAGTTAGTAAGGTAGTTGTTAAGTTTAGGTATTGGGTAGGATTGTAGATGTTGAATAAGGCATTGATGTGTGCTTAATTAGCACTGATAAATGGCTAATATTCTAGTAATATGCATGCTAATAAGCAACTAATAGGTGTAACCTTAAAATTTCTAAAAGGTTTTTTTAAATCATAAAAGGTTGTTTCTCCACACATTTTTTTATTTTTTGTTAATTTTGGTCATTTTATTTTATTTATTAAAAAAGCAGAGGGCAAAAAGTGCTCATAGTGCATTCAAGAAACGCCCATTTTCCTATCATACCTAATGTGCTGCAATTTTTCCTGCAGTGTTTAAATGAATATGCAAACACTGGTAATATTTCCCTGCCTTTGGAAGTCAAATGACTACAACTGGGCACAGATGATGTCATTTGGACCTGGATGACCAGGGTGTGCCTGTTTTCTACTTCATTCAAGCAAACCCAATCATTCCTCTTTCACTCCCAGTAATATTATATTATTATAATAATATGCGTAATTCATTTTGTTACAGTAACACACAATGCGTTTTTAAGTAATTGTTTTATTGAATTTTTGGTAACACTTTAGTAATTTTAATTATTGACTAGTTGCTTATTAGCATACCTATTATTAACATACTGGCTGTTTATTAGCACTTATAAAGCACATATTCTGCATGGCCGTATTCTATGTCCGTAACTCTTAAACTTAACTAGCTTTCTAACTATTAATAAGCAGCCAATTAAGTTTGTTGGAGTTTGTTAATAGCAAGAATTGAACCGTAGTGTGGCCAGATATTTTCTTTTTTTTTATTATTCAATAAAACGGTTATGGTAAAATTATATTTTAGGATTTGATGAAGATTACTGTATATGTCAGAGTAACTTGGAATAATAATAATTTTATTAAATATATTTTTCTAACTCCTTAAATTTTCAATTAACATTTTCATGAAATTTGACTGAATCTCTGCTGTAAGGTCTGATCTTAAATACCATGACCCGCGTCCACGAATGTAGGTCATCACATTTTATTGGACTTTTATGGAATTTCTGATTAAGGTCGTCATTAGTGGCCTCATAAATTCTTCACCGTTTAAGCCCCTTTCTGTTACTGAGCAGGAGATGTGAAGGCCATTTACGGAATTCAGCAGTTAGAATCCTACTCGTGTGAATGCTGACACTTGATTACAATATAATTAATGTATTAAGTGCTTATGTTTGAGCCTAATATTCAAATTATTATAGTACCTTCATTAATGTATCATGGCAGCATTTGAAGGTGGTCCGTGTTGTGATGCGTTACGTAGGCCCACCAGGTCCATTACCACACAGAGTCTTCATGAATGGCGCACCCTTTTATCCTCTGAAGACTATGGATGGGTCAGGGTTAAAGGTTGATCATGTACAACACCATTTAGTGCATAATAGTGAGTCTATATTTATTTCACCTAGCTATGGAGACACGTTAGGTGGTCACACCAAGGGGTTTGCAATTCCCCAGTAAATGTCACACTGACCAGATTAATGTAGCACCATCAAGACCCCCATTAATCACCTCCGAGCCCCAGCTCTACCTCCACCTGTTCGCCGTACCATCTCCTGCATAGATGAACCTGCATGATGGATCTTAATGACCCTTAATGGTGTTGTGTAAAGGATGAGTTTTACAGCCGATTTTTATGGTTACCTCTTTATTATAGTTTTCGTTTCATTAGCATATTGGGTTATTTATGTCTGAGGGGAACCCGTAGTAGTCTGCCAGGCTTGGCAGATCGTCAGCTTCATGGTTTCAAGGTACTGTATCTGGGTCTTCCATGCACAGTGCGGTTTGCTAATGAGGATTTTTGCTGTAATTGAGGCTCAACTGTTTGACAAGGTCTAAAAACCTAATACGTAAGGATCATTAAACTCCACGCAGACCATATCGCATGCTTGATCGTCATCATTAACACGCAATCAAATACCATGGCTATGTATTCCTTCAGAAAAGGAACCCCAAAGTCACCATAAAATTAAAACCAATCCTTTGGTTTTCGTTCGTCTTTGGAACACACTTTAAGATATTTTAGATGAAAACTGGCAGACTGTCTTGTTGACTGCCAAGTAAATTACACTGCCAAGGTCCAGATAAGTGTCAAAAAACATCGGCAGAATACTCTATCTGCAATCAGTGGTTCAATGCGAATGTTATGAGCGACAAGAATACTTGAAAAAGAAAAGAAAAATAATGACTTAATTCACTAATTTGTCTCTTCTGTGTCTCTCCGCATTACTGTAGCACCATTTTGGAGAATATCCACAGGCCGTGATACATTTATTTACACTTTGATTTGAACAAAAACAGTGCATCCTTGTTGCGCGGCATATGTAGTGTGTTCAGTCTTATGATGTTGCTGAAAAAACATTAGTTTTTGTATTTAGTGTAAAGCAATGTTTAAGTTTTTTTTAAAAGAACACATCATTTTCCACATACTTTAAATCATAACACTATGTCTGCATTCATGGTCGGAGATATGACAAACAACAAGCACTACTCTACACTGCTCAAAACTCAGTTGTAGTAAGTAGCAGGAGCTTTTAAGAAGAAAACATAATTTATATTT
This sequence comes from Enteromius trimaculatus, assembly GCA_032361065.1. Taxonomy (NCBI): domain Eukaryota; kingdom Metazoa; phylum Chordata; class Actinopteri; order Cypriniformes; family Cyprinidae; genus Enteromius; species Enteromius trimaculatus. The sequence continues at coordinate 6,570,505 of JAUMHP010000079.1, read as the reverse complement.
GATTCAGAAGCGCCAGACTGTCCTTGCAGAGTTGGAATAGTATGCACAGCCAGCATAAGCTGCTCTGCATGTTCTAGCAGTTAGTCCTCCGTAAATGCGCTAAACAAACTTTATTATTTGGGTTGAACCAATCTGGAACAGTGTTGTAAATACAACTGAACCACTGATTTTTACTTGCATCTTCTCTTTTGGAATCACAAACAAAGTAGTTAAACTTTCACAGCGAAACACAGCTTCTCCGGAGCATGGCACCGGCAGCAACACTCCAACGAGAATAATAGTTATGCCTTCTTTCTTTGCGTAAGCATTTGGGTGGTGGTATGAAAACAAACCCACTCTCTGATGTAGTCTCTGATCTTTGGTTTTGAGACTTTAGTCTTTGCAACTTTAGGGATCTCATTTATGCACTAACAGCTTGCAACACTCCAAAGAGAAAGGAAAACTTGAAATCGCATCGTATGACCCCTTTAATATTTGACATAAGTTATATAAAACGTCCCCCACGTAACCTATCTGTGTGTTGTTGTTTTTTTTTCTGCTGTGGGACTCATATCATAATGTAATCAAGGAAACATTTTCTCATGCTGCATCAGTGAGACACTTCATCTGAGGTCACCTCTCTGTGATTCAATCTCTTGCAACCCACCCTTGATCTTTCTTAACATGGGAAATGGCGAATTAATTAGATGCCAGGGAAATGGGAGTGTAATGCCGTCGTAACAAAGTAAACAAATAAGCCAGGGTGAAATCTGCAGTATTTATTCAGTCACCGTGCAGCACTGTGTCTGTTGATAGGGGAAGGAAATTACACTTGGGAGGGAACCAGACTTGGGATATGCATCAGTAAAGCTCACTAATGTGATTGTTTGCTGTTAATCAGTTTAGGGGTCACTTTTGGAGGCCGAAATGTTTCTTTCACAGGCTATACGTCAAGTTGAGGAAAAACAGTCTGGTAATTCTATAAGGAAGACAACCAGCAGGGATGAAAGCCTTGGGGAATCATTTGTCGCCTTTGCTTTAATGGCCAAACACTTGCGGTGTCCTTGGAAAAAGGGGAAATGTGATTTCCCCTGGGGCTCTTGCGGTGTTCCTTGTCTACAGTCTGATCCCAAAAGGATGTCAAGCCCCACTGCAACTCTTATGACCCAAAACGCTACTTTTTTGACCCCTACATCCTGCTAATTGGGCGAATCTGAAGTTTTCTGGTCTGAAAGTCAGATCAAAAGCGAGGCGTTTTAATATGTGCACCACAAGATTTCTTTCTTTTTTTTTAGCATAGAAAAAATTTGAGGTAGAGCATGAATCATCCATTTTAATTGATCCTTCAGCAAAACAGTTTTTTTTTTTGTATAAGTGTTGATGAATACAGTGGATATTTCAAGAGTACTCCCCGAGGATCAGAAGAGGTCACCAGTGGTATGAAGCCTCCTTCTTGGGGATGCTGAAAGATTAGAGAGTCTTACTGTGTGAGTCTCAGATGTGTGCGTTCAATAAAAGAGGTGGCAGCTTTGTGGTTAGCTGGATTCTTGAAAGCTAGGTGCACTCTTTTTGGCATACAATATATGATGCTCATGCAAGAAACCGGTCAAATCCCAGTTTCGTTAAGGTGTAACCAGGTGTAACTAGTCTCGATCCCATTCCTCTGTGATTTCTTCATCGTTAACTTTCTACTTTTAGTCTCAGTAAAATGGCTGTTAGATTGATGCAGGGTCTTTTGTAGTTGAATTCTGCAATAAAGGACACTAGAGAACAAGTAAAGGAGATACAGCTGCTCTTTTGCAATGTTCTTTCTTTTCAAGAGCAGGAGAAGCACAGGCAGCTGTCCAAGTCAGGAGTCATCGCACTTTAGATAGGAATCCCTTTTCCACTGTCTGGGCATCATGCCAGCTTGACAACATGACTTGCTTTGGTCTTGTCTTCCCTAATCAGGAGTTTTAGTTTCACCACCAGAACCATTGGATCAGGAGTATATTGCAAGTCCTGTTTTCCCCAAGAGCTTTCTGGGATGTACATTGACCCTTCACATGTCAGAAGGCTTGGCTGACCCCTATCGTGCCCCTTCCATGTCTCCTCGATTTTATTGTTCCTGTTAATGAGCCTTAATGGGCTCATAAATCATTGCAACACCATACACCAGGAGAGACTAACGCTGCGTCCGAAATCGCTTACTTCCCTACTATATGGTATGCGAAAAACCGTATGCGAGGCGAGTAGTATGTCCGAATTCATAGCATTCGAAATTCAGTAGGCGAGAAGTACCCGGATGACCTACTACT
>JAUMHP010000079.1:6529823-6568129 GCA_032361065.1 Enteromius trimaculatus | reverse complement strand
ACCCACATTCATACTATATAGTACCTACTGTTTTAACGGTCGAGTAGTAGGTTCGGTTTTAAATGTAGTACCTACTTTAGCAGTATGCGATTTCGGACGCAGCTTCACTTCCTGGAAGGTCACTGTCCTGCAGACCCTAATTAAACACACCTGAACCAGTCAATCAAGGTCTTTAGGATTACTAGAAACTTCCAAGCAGATGTTTTGGCTCTTAAGGAGCTTTTTTTTTAACACATGTGACTTACCCCATTCCACCAAATCTGAAATCCAAAATGGACACATTTGACTTCATTTTTTCAACACTTTCGCCCCCTTCATGTCCCAGTGAACATGCACACCAATTACTAGCAAAACCTTTTACCTTACTGTCCCCGTCAGCACTTTCTATACATTTTCCTTTTGTTTATGTCCATCCGTCACTTTCTGAACCTTCATTGCCTGTCATCCTGCACTTCTTCTTTGAATTGAGTCGCATCGGAATGGGCTCCTGGGGCTCCGTAGAGACTAATCAAAGAAGTAATGTGATGGAAGCTTCCCTGACGCTGACAGTTCCTATACTGAGAGCAGTCACTCACTCATGGGTTGTAGCCTGACCTCAGCATCTAGGTAATGGCTCCAACCTTTATTAAGGTTAAGCTCCTGTTCTTTAACGGCATTGTGTCAATATTGGTGGTTTGCGGGGGTTTCTGAGAACATTTGGTCAGTATTAGATTAAGAGACTTGCTAAAGTTTTTGAAGAGAATCAATAGGCCACTCTGGAGCAAAAAAAAAAAGTAGATTGATTGCAATATTTGTATGCATTGGTTTATATTAAAGGTCAATGTGGTAAGTTGGATAAAGGTCAACTTATATCATATTTAAATTAAGAACATTTAACATAGCAACCCATTTAAAGCCAATTTTCACATGATGGAGTCTTTTGTAAACAACGCAATACTTGGGTTACAAAGCTGTGATATTGCCACACAATCTGCTTTTTTTTTCATTTCAAAGTAGTTTCTTTCTCGTTTCTCGTACCAATTCAGACTTCATCATATTTCTTGTTTTTCGCAGCTCAAGAGCACCATGCAGAATCTGAGCATGCATATAAGTCATGATGCCAGTGAGTAAGTACCTCTCTTACTTTTTTATCCTGTGTTGACATTGACCTCTAACCTCTCTCCTCATTTTTTTGTACTATTTACATAATTCATTTGGCATTCATTAATTTTCAAGAGATTTTGAACAATAATTCAGCCGCCAAATCTTGATGAAAATGCATTGTTTTAAATAGTTTTTGATTAAAATGGATTGCGATTCAAATAAAAAAAGTAATTAAAGTAAACGCATTTACCTTAATTGCCATAATAATTATTTTTGTTATATTTCAGTGTCAAAATCATTTTATAATTTAGTTGTTTGGCAGTTGAATTGTATGGTAACTGTACGGCTTTATACCTTTGATAGTGAGAGTGAGCCAAAATGATAAAACTGCAGAAAAAATGTAAGTCTTTGCTGTATTATTTATGTTCTTGTTATTATTTATGTACAGTTTCATTGCACCACACTCCACAGAGCGCGTTCAACAATTAAAGTAGAGTGCTTAAACAGCAAATTTGCAAGTAACAGGACCACCTAAAGGCAGCGTCCGTGTCACACAAATGTTTGACACTATTCTTGGCTCGTCAATGGATGGCCAGAATTCATTATCATATACAGAAACCCCAGGAGAAAATGAAAGAAGCAGAAAGTCCCTCCGATGAGAAGAGTGGCATTTCGTGTTGAAATGTCACTGCTGCACATCCTGTATGTCATTTACTGAATGGAGGGCTACCCGGAATGAACAATGAATTTACATCATTGCTGGTTTTATCATGTGTTGATGAGTACTTGCATCGGAAACCTATTCTGTTTTGGCTTGTTTGAGTTAGTACTGTGCTTTTTCTAAATGTAAGTGTTTTAAAGAGACTAAAAGACTTAATTTTTTTCTATGGAGCACAAAAAAGATATTTTGGAGAATGTGCTAGTTGATCTTTTCCATACTATTACAATGAATGGGCACTGAAGTTTTCAAGCTTCTCAAAGGACACAAAAACACCATAAAAGCGATGCATATCACCAGAGGAGGAACAAGTATATTTTAAACTTTTATGCTGTACTGAAAATAATTTTTTGTTCCTGGTCCAAAATGACCAGTCTTGTAAAAAAATTGCATTTAAATAATTTATTATGCTGCAAACTTTGTTAAATGTTGGTGTTCAGTTGTTTTTTGTCAGCAGGTTTTTTATTTAAAAAAAAATAAACATAAAAAAGAATTTGACAGGATTGAATCAAAGATTTGATGATAATATTGCATAATAAAGCAATTTTTTGTAGGCTGGTCATTTTGGACTGGGAACAGCACAAATGTAACAAGGTGTGAGAAAAATCATAAAAAAGTACAAAAATTTAAAACAAAAAAAAAACCAAAAAAAAAAAACCAACAATTGATGTGAAAACATTAACTAGCATTTAATATATATATATTTATATTTCTGATCAAATAGACTGGAATGCTATGTGAGGGGAAAATTAAATTATTTTTAAACATAATGGTTTTTATAACATAAGGGTAATATATGATGAATTATAATGTTTGCAAGAAATATCTCTTTAAGCCCCACGATAACCTTATTTGTTTGCATGGCGGCAGTTTCTTTGCTTATTCGACTCTAAGAGTTTCATGCATAAACAAGCGCACCGTCATCCACCGCTTTACCATATGTTCCCAAGTCAATCATCTTTTATTAAACAAACACTTCTGTGCTTCCCACCGAAACCCCAAATGTTCAAACCGTACCCAAGCATCTGCTGTTTTAATACCATCACCTCATTTCACAGTTTCAATCCTCGCAGAGCTTTACCCAAGCTTGGCTAATACCACTTGGAGGAGACTCAGATGGGAGTTATCTTGCTGACCTTCCTCCAAAAGCCGCAAGGACATGATTAAAAACCACTTATGACAGCCCTCGCTTGTATTTCTCTATCTCTGCCTGTCATAGACAACCCTACAAGTACGGACTATCACAGGAATCGCATTAGCCGAAGCCAGGGTGCCGAAAAGGGATCTCCCGTTTCTCTAAGTTGGCCAAGAGCGCTCGCGGCTAGACTGACAGCCGCCACTGCAATTACACATCGCTCTCAGGCTTTGAGAAATGGCCTTGGGTGTCCATGCAGGCCAAGCTGAAGAGCCGTTCTTCAGATATGTGCTTCTGATGCAATGTACCAGATGTCAGTTACTCTTCTAGGTGGTGAAAGAAATCTCAACCTTATCCAAAAGAAGCACTTTAATTTCCCAGGTGGGATGCAGCTGAAGAAGCTTGTTTAAGAACAGCTACAAGAAAAGACTTGACCGGAGTTACACACAGACCACAAACTGATTCAAAGATCCTTCATGTGCTCTAATTGAAAGCTGAATAGACCCTCATTAACGAGGAGACTTGAATAAATGATGAAATTTCCAGGGTGGCAGCAGCTCTCTTGACCTAAAGCCCAGCACAGTGTCGCACTGCGAAGCCTACAAATTTTAGATAGCTAGCTTCAACAACTACCATGTTTAAGGCCAATAAAGGCAGCAAGGACATTGTTAGAATAGTCCATGTGACATCAGTGGTTCAACTGTAATTTTACGATGCTATGAAAATACTTTTTGTGGGCCTTAAACGTGGTGGTAACCTTGCTGTTTATGCGGGGTCATAAAGCTCTCGGATTTAATCAAAAACATCTTCATTTGTGCTCTGAAGTTGAGCGAAAATAATACGCGTTTGGAATGACATGAGGAGAAGTCATTAATTAACAAATTTAAATTTCGGGGTGGACTATGCCTTTAATCCCACAGGCTAAGGAATATGATTTACTTCATCAAACCCGTGATAAAGTTTGAAAGTATCTGACCTGAAGTATCACTGTTTTTATTCGGAACTGTTTTGGCTGATACGGAGCAGTGTAATGAAATATCTTCAGCCGTAATAAGCACACACATTATTCTTTACTCTTTACTGGTTCAGCAGGTGCTCTGTTCATTGTGTGTCTCTGTCTTGGATGATAATTAAGACTGACCTAGCTGTTCAGTGATGTATGGCTCCTGCCGCTACAGGTGTATGTATTGCCCAGCGAGAAGGTGGCGACGTCGGCCTTAATTACCTAAGTGTGCTTCGTACCGAGACCGAGCTTGTTCTTCTTGTGCCTTTTTTTAGGAAACCAGACAGCATGAAGCAGAAAAACGCCTTCCCTCCTAATTTTATTCATTCTCTGGACTCCACTCACATGATGCTGACATCACTGCATTGTTACAGGTGATGAGCTGACTGTTTATTTATTTTTTTACATCTCGTACTCATATGGGCTTTTAACACTGGGTTATGTGTTTACACTTAACAACAAACCACCAGTCATACACTTAAGAGCTTACCTCATAAAATATTCTTAGGTTTTGTACAGTCACAATTTTTCATGCCCTGTATTTGGTTTCAAAACGACAAAACGTGCAAGTAAGCACATTAACCTGAATATAAAGATCTGAAGAATGTAAAACAGAAAAACCAAGAGTTGTCCATCCAGGATTCAAGATAGAGAGCGACCAATATTACCTTTTTATGATTTTTTTTTTTTTTTTTTTTACATGTTTTTGATTAATATGCATATCTGATTTTAAAGTTTTTAATTGTGACACAAAATGGTTAGTAATGGCTAGTAAAATATATAATAATACTTTTTCTATAGTTATACATAAATTGTATTAACAAGTCATTATTAATATCAACAACAGCAGTATTAATAATCCTTATTATTATTATTATTAATCACACTTCAAAATAATATTTTTAATAATAATGTTATTTGTATGAATATTTCTAACAATAAATTATTTCAGATATTTATTATTAATAATAATAGTAATAGTTTAATGCAAAATTGATTTAGTGTTTAATAATATATATTTTAAATAATTATACATTCTATAATATATATAAATGATATTAACAATAATGTTATTTTTGTTGTTGTTGTTTTTGTGTACATGTGTTGTGTACGATTTCTTCAAACATGCAGGGCTGGTCTGACGTTTGTGTCCGTCCATGACTGTTATTGGACCCATGCTGTGACGGTGGACATCATGAACAGGGTGTGTAAAGAACAGAGCGTTCACTGCTGAATATTTTTCAATGCATATTCTTTCAACAGGAATGACTAAACAGCCCAACCGTGTCAGCTTAACGGCCAGATGTTTGCATGCTGAGTTCGCCATATGTTCAATAACCAACCCTGTCAGCATGGGTTATTTAGGTATTGAATGGCCATACCGCTCATCCTCCCAACTGAGGCATTTCTTGGAAAGCTGCCATTAACTAGACTTATCTTCAAATACAAAAAAGCTTATTTACTTCAGCATTTAATTTCATTTACCTTTCAAAGGTCTGTTTTAGAACTTATTTTTCTCTTGCTTTGATAAAAAAAAAAAAAAGTAATAATTCCCTCAAAAATGAAAGTTATGTCACCATTTGCATGTTGTTTCACTGGCTTTACTTACTTAACAGTCACCTTCATTAGATAAGCTTAACCTCCATGAACTTCGGAAGCTTAATAACACCATCTATTCCCTTAAACCATATTCAGCTTGCCTGAATTCAGCTGACTCTTTTTGGACTTTTATCTTTTCCCATCCTTCTCTCCTTCTGTGAGTGGTCTATTGTCTGCGAGTCTTTCCCTGGCATGCTTTGTGACCACAGATTCCTCTTAAAATGGGAAAGTTCAAACAGAAGAGAGGTGAAATGTCTGAGGGAAAGGGGAAGCGAGAGATTGCATTGAAGTCGGCACATTAGTGTGCATAATGATTGAGTGCTCTTTGTCGCTCCTCAGGTGTGTCGTGAGCAGTTTGTAGCTCTGCACAGTCAGCCCATTCTAGAGGAGCTGTCCGGATTTCTCATAAAGAAATATTGCAGCAGGCCACCGTAAGTCCCATTGCACATTGTCGGTTTTTAGCTACCAAATAGTATTTAACTACTAGTAAGACTCTAATCTGCTAAGTACTAGGGATGTACATAAGGATAAATTATATACAAATTTAAATAAATACATTGTATTTAATTGTTTGTAAATATGAAATATTATGATGTAATTTTTTTTTTAATGTTGAGACCGATAACCGATAAAGGACCGATATTATGCTTTGTTCTTAAAAAAAAAATAAAAATACTGTATTGAAAAAAAATTTAAATACATGTCCGATAATACAAATCTAACCACTGAAATGCTAACAAATACTGAATTTGGACAATTCGGCGTAATACACCAAATTAATAACACTATATTTTTGTTTAAGGCCAATTACAGATACATGGCCGATATTACAAATCTTTAAAACTTGAAGAACATTTATAGTGTGTGCAAATACTTTGTGTTTGGAAAAAATTATCAAATATTGGCAGGTAATAATAATTTCTACATTTAAGGCAGAAAACCGATAAATGCTTGGATGCTAAATGTCAATTGGTAATAGGCAGAAACCATTTAATATCCAATACTGACTGAAAAAATTGTATCAGGTGATACTGATCAATTTGAAAAATAGTAATTAACCACTCAAATGTTAAATAATGGAGTTCTGGAATTTAAAATCTGGCATTATACATCAATAATTACGTTATCTTTCTGCTTATGGCCAATAGCCGATACTTCGCCGATATTACAAATGTTTAAAACTTGACGAAAATTTATAGTGTGTATAAATACTTTGTGTTTGGAAAGAAATATAAAATATTGGCGAGTAAATAATAATTTTTACATTTAAGGCAGATAACCGATAAATGCTTGGATACTAAATGTCAATTGGTAATAGGCAGAAATCATTAAATATCCAATACCGACTGAAAAAAAATTGTATCAGGTGATACTGATTAATTAAAAAAAAAAAAATTAACCATTCAAATGTTAAATAATGGAGTTCTGGAATGTAAAATTTGGCATTATACATCAGATATTACAAATCTATTACTTAAAGAAATCAAGTATTGGCAGATAAATTGTAATTTCCATGTTAAGGCAGATAATTGATAAATGCTTGAATCAGAATCCAAGGATGAACTGATGTTCACATTTTGACTGATAACAATAATTATTTTTAGGTTGTAGCTGATAAATAATGTGCTAAACTATTAATACACTAGTTTGTTTGCGAATTTAAAATAGACAGGAAAAAATAATTATTCAAAAACCACCGATATCTTCTGATATGCTGCCTATATATTGTGCGTCCCTACAAAAGTTTTTTTTTTTTTTTTAACTTTTGAAAACGCAAAGTTGTCTTTTCATGTTTCCTTAAGTATCTAATGCTTTGTCGTTATATGGTCCAGTCACAGATTCATAACCAAGCCAAAGCAGTTTGAAGAGCACTTGAAGATGGCACAGCTTTTGGCCCGTGTTCCTCATTCAGGTGAGTTAAACCCTGAGCACCACATCCGTCACTTTCGGACACACAGACGGGTGACTTGACCTCATCCGATTGACAGCTTGTCAGGTTTAAGGCAGCTTTTTACCGTTGCATAACATCTCGCAGACTTTGATTTTATGTTCATCAGCGAGATAGATTTCATTAAACTGATGACAATTAATTCTGTCTACTGGTTAATCTGTTTACGTAACACGGGCCGGAAGGAAACGCACTGGACAACATGGGCACATTTACAGCAGAATCGCACACATCTGGCACATCAAATCGCTGATTCAGCAAAGACTGTATTGAGGGGGCGCTTTTTACAACATGCTTAAAAGCTCAGCGTCAATAAAAACCAGCAATAAGACGGTTCATTGGCTGTGTAGCGGTGATACGTGCACTGATTTTATTTCTATAGCTTTGATAAGCGTGCTGCCGGAGTCATGCTCGGTATTCTTCCAGGACTCCTCCTTATTTTCACTAATGAAATTGTCTCCCTGAGGAGTGTGTGTCCATCTGAGTGTGTCCCACAGGCCTGATTTGCTTTGCTCTGTTCTTCAGAACAAGGTGACATCCTGTGCACAAGCGAGCAGACCACCAGTCGCTGCCGAGTGTTTTATCTATATTAACACCTCCTGTGAGATTCAGTTCTTGTTTACTAGAATAAATGCAATTGATCAGAGTTGAATGGATTGATAAAATAGAGTGGCGTGGTATTGTTTATTTGTACCTGATTTTTTTAGTGTTTATTGATTTTAGTGTTTTAAATTGATTTTAGTTTATTGTGTTTATTTGAATTTTTAATTAAGTATAGTTGCTTGTCGTTTATAGTTTTTTTGTGAAATCACATGGAAGCCTGTTGAAAATGTCTGGGTAATATTTTAAGAGAAGGAAATAAATTTTTTCTTATTCTCTGTATTGGCAGTTTCATGAAAGCTACGTTTGAAAGAATTCAAAATTCCATTTGGATTTTAAAATGATTTCAAAATTATTAAAATAGAAAATAGTTTTAAATAATGCAATAATACTTTAAAGTTTTACTGTTTTAATGTATCTTTGTTCAAATAAATGCAACTTGGATCAGCATATTAAAAAACAATTTGTATTTGTAATTTGTGTGAAAGGTACATTTCTGCTGATGTTGTTCGGCCCCAATATTTTTCCCTTAAATATTACAGTCATTTTGATGTTCGACTCCTGCACACACGGGACAAACACCGCAAGTGAATATCGTCCGTGTTTTTCACGATTTTCAGTGGCGATGAGCCGATGCCGCTTAACGAAAAGCAGAAATACAGAAAATAACAGAAATACATTTAATATATAAACGTGACACATTTGTCTGTATTTATTTTATATATAGATAATAAATTAGAAAACCTTTTACTCTGGTTGTGATTTAATCATGATCCATCGTTTGGCAGCACTCATAATCACAAAACAAAATGTGCTCCGGTATCTGGCTCTTGATGTTTTAATTGAGTGCTACAATCAGCGCTTCTGCTTTCATTGTGATGTATTCCCTCCTAAAAGGCCGTAATCATGTCATTTGTTTCTTGTAGGTGATTTGGACCTGGAAAAGGTGAAAGAATCAGTGTATTTCTTCAGCTGAGGAGCGTACCGGGAGCTGACGGACAGCTTTCATCAGGAGGCCGAGAGCCCTCCACAGACCTCATCCAAACAGATTGCTGCTTTTTACTGTATTGAAAACGAGTGCGTGACTGAGACTGGATCGGTTGATCTGGTAGATAAGTGAGTGTGTGTGTGTGTGTGTCTGTCTTGTCGTATTATCATAAAGACATCACTTAAGCGCTGAAGCAGAGTTCTGGCGGAGACGAACAGCAGGAGTCGCCCTTGTGTGTGGGTGCGAGAGCGTGGATCTCCTCTCGGTATGGAGTGAGAACGCTCTCTCGGCGGGGCTCTGATCCGCTCCTTCACTCCTGAGTGCTAACGCGGAGCTGATTAACCACATGATTCCGGCTCTCATCGATTTGAAGGCAGCCCTGACTGAAAGGCCCTCTCTGACATTTCCACTTGGACATGATTTACTCCCAGCATCCCCCCACAGCTGATTCACAGCTAGCAAAGAAACGCCAGGATATTTATGATAATAGAGCACCTTTTGGGAAAACTTTGGATGATGCGTGACCGTCGTTTTTTTTAAAAAAAAGCACTTAATGACTTTTTTATGATCAGAGACGTTTTGATCCGTCGGGTGCTTGAATGTACACATGGTATACGGCCTTTAATAAAGTCGATATTTTTGCACTCTGGGTCTGCAAAGGTTAATTGTTATTGAAATTTCAAGACCATATAGCTTGCTTCAGCAGCTTTCTTTCTGTTTTCTGGATTTCGAAAGCGTTTTATTACAAAGGGCAGTGCGGAACAAAACCAATCGAATGCTAGGCTACACTTGATTACACGAGAATTGACGTCAACAGTCCTGCTCATTTCCTGACATCTCGACAACCCCTGCGTGGGAAGTTGCCCTTACAATAATAATAGCTCATGGGCTTAAAGCTGTTTGCCGCCACATAATGTATTAAGACACTTAGCAGCCAATGTTTTCTCAATTTACAGGAGAAAGAAATTCAATTTTACCTGAGTCGACAACGTTTTTGAACAGCACAGCCAACAGTGCGACGCGATTCACAAGCAAGTGACTCTTCAAGGAAATCTTTTAAATAGAAACAAGCGCAATAAATGATTCAATCTGTCAATGTTACAGAATTAACTGATTCATCGGACCGCCAGTGAATTCTTTCAAACAATGTATTTTCCAGAATTGAGTTTGAGGGGGATTTAGACTCTTATAACTCGATTCTTTTAATGAATTGCTAAAAAAAGACAGAATCTTGATGAGTGAGTAATGACTAATAGGACTCATAATGCACGTTGTTCTACCATAACGCAGCAGGTACATGAGACAGAGTTGTCAACGTATTTTCAGAAGATGTTTTGCTAAAGGAAGGTCGATTCGTTGCTAAAAGTTGCTAAATGATATGTGATTGCGTAATCACAATGCAAGATTGTCACATCATCAAAACTCGGCAAAATTCTACACTCATTTTTTGTATTAACAAGACGTATTATGAATGAAATTAAATTATTATTATTAATACGGCAGGTTGACATTGGACATGAAGTTGGATAGATGTTGCATATGTGATGCCAAATTCACGTTGGATTTTGGATACACAACCTAAAAGCAACAAATAACAACATCAGCTGATGTTTGTATTGGATAGTAAATTAACATTGACACGAGACGTTGAATTGACATTGAATTTTAGTCACTCGACAACGAACCAAAATTGAACCAAATATCAATGACTTATGACATTGTGTGCCTGCTGAGAACCACTAATGTCATCTATAATTGATTCAAAAATATTCACAAACCTTCTTTGAACCATTTAACAAAATCCTTTCGAAATTTAAAATCCTTAACAGAATGAATCACTTCATGATGAATCATATTGTCTAATCACTTGAATTTACTGCTAATCAGAGTTGAGTTTGCATTTGAATTCAGATAAATGCACAATTACCAGTGTGATATGATTCACAAACAAATGACTCGTATGAACTGATTCTATTGATGAATCACTCAAAACAGTGTGAATCATTTCAACAGAATCCTTAGTGGAATCCATCAGTACTGAATCATCTAAATCACTGAACCACTAGTGTTTTTTGAGGGATTTATTTTTTATTTTTTCAACCAAAGTTCATCATTATCCAAATTTCACTGCAAAAGAATGAAGATTGCTCTTGAATCTAGTGATTGGATGAAATTCTACTTAATCATTCATAAGAAACCGTCTGAGAAGTCACTTAAATGACCAACAAGGGGAATGTCATTTTCATAAAGACGCGGCACATTTATAATCATGTAAATCACACTACTGAACCATTATTGTGGATCACTGCATATAAATTGATGAATGAATGCATAATACATTTTTATGGAATGGATATTTGCATCGATTGGAAGAACCACGTTTGAAGCTGTTTAAAGATGACCTATTTTTCTAATGAAATCATCTTCATATTTCTGTTGCCACTTTTTTTTTTACGCTCGCTGCCGTGACCAACAGCATCTACAATAAAATCAAAGCTTTTTGCTTTAATAGACCACTTTGCCTTGTAATGGACATGAGATGAGCAGATATCCAGTGACTAAAGTGGTCATCTCAGAAGCTATGACTAATCTGTGTCCCAAACATTACCAATGGAACTGAAAGATGACTGCATGCCAGGAAAAAAAAAAATGTTGATTTATTTAATTTTTGAATTTTTTTTTTTTTTTAATTGAAAATAATAATTTGTGTGTGTGTATGTATATATATATATATATATATATATATAATGCATTTTTATTACTGTTTCTGTTTTTTAAACAATCTTCAAAAACTTTCTATTTTTTTGCAAAGAAACTTTTTTTTTTCCGAATGCACTATACCTCTTGTGGAAAACTTGAGAAAAAATGTTCTGTGCACTCAACAGTGGATTGATTGAAGTTGTCACAGAGATGCCTTCTGAGGGAAAGATGCCTCTCAAGGGTTCACCATGTCACATCTTTCAACATCTTGAGTAGACTGACCACAAGTTGAACATGCTGACATGATGTCAACTCAGAGAATGTTCAACAAGAGAACATACTTACATACAGGGGCACTTAACAAAAGCCTAAAGTTTGCTTCTTTTTATAGTGGCTTGTCTGACAAATGAAAATTGTGTTGAATCCATAATAACTGTCTGCTTGGACATCATACAGGCTCTCAGGGGAAAGTATGACTACAAAACACAACCTGATTTGCACATTTTTGAGGAAGATTATAGCTGGTGACGAGAGATGCTGCTGTGGGTTGCTTACATTTAGGATCTTAAGCAAATAAAATTGCATTTCAGATTTGCTGGACTAAACATCATAGACCTGATGTAATGAACTCAATTAAGTTCATTAAACAGTAAGCAAATTTGACCCTGGGCCCCGTCATTATACATCTTTATTTCACGCAAAGCTGCAAAACAACCCCAGGTAATATAGTAATATCCTAATTAATATAACACTGTTTAAGTAGCTTCATCTCAAGATGTTTTCAAAGTTTATTCAAACAAAACCGCAGAACCGCTGCTAAAAACATGGCTCTTTAATCAATATAGTCATGGAAAAATAACCACAGATGGTATGGATAAATAAGTCAAATGTATGCATGAGTTGTAAAAGTTAACATGCCCTCCAGATAAAAGTTTCATGAAACATTTCCATAGCGCATAGTAAAACTTTCGTGGTACTTTGTGGAACGTGTGTTTTGTTAATGATAACTCCAGCTGAGACAAATATTCTTTTCTCATGGACACATTGTAAACTTTATTGCTTGAAATATTACTTAGAATTTGGCAAAAAAGCAACACTTGGCATATATTGAATAAAATCAACATCTGTTTTTGGTGCAATATAAAACTGAGGATATGTGCATTAAAAGCAGCTATAAGGTATTTTTTTTTTTAAATCAGCTTATGGGGCGGCACGGGTTTGTGCACAGCAATGTCCACAGGGACTCATTTAAAACTCAGTTTTTACAAGGGAAAGACATTATGATTCTATTCAAAGTGATCAAAAATGAACTTTACACCCTTTAGGTGAACAGTCTGATGCTATTTTCAACCATCTGCCCATTTAGTTCTTTTTTTTTTAGAAGTCATAAACGATCAATTCACGCATTGGCTTCGTCTCCGGAATGCCAAGAACAAAAAAGGAGCAGCCTATAGTATCTTTCAAGCTGTAAAATGGTAAGTAACCACAGAATATAAATAGGTTTTCAAGGATTCAAAGACTGAGAGGACATCAGACCTCATTAGGTATCCATGGCGAGCGAGTTATTTAGCGCTCCAAAACAAGAGATAGTGGAGCGGCTCGTCGTCGCCTGATGGATCTCGTCACATTTCAGAGGAGATGTACTCGCTCGTATAACCTCACTCGCTTTCTAAAATGTGCAGTCCCTGCTGCTTAGGCTTTGAGCGCTGTCGTATTCATGCACTTTATTCGTAAGGGAGGATTGTTACAAACAGGACAAAGCCACAATCTTAAAATAAATAGTTCATTCATTAATTCTGAAATCTGACCTTTGAAAACAAAGCTACTTAAGTCCTTGGTAATTAAGACTTAAATGCATTTGAATGCACCAGATAAGGGCAAATGAGTCTCCCTGTTGTTAAACTTCATATTTCAGCAGCATAATTAACTTGAAATTTGTGTGGTATTCACTTTCATGAACCTTAATTAGGAAACTGTTGATTCATTTAATTGTCCCAACGCTAAATTAAGTGAAATGTGCTCTGTTGTGGGACAGCTAAGAAAAACACACACGTATGGTCATACACAGTATTTTTAGTCAAATCAAGGCGATGAAATTATATATGTTTTTATCCTTTCATTTCATTTGATACCTTTACATGTCATCTAACGTTAACATTTTCCTTTGGCCCGACTTTGCTCTGAAGGAATAAGACAAACACATGGACAGCAGTTCCAGTATGAATACATCCCGTTTCGAAATCGATTTGGAACTATCGCGCCGTTGAATATATTGTTTTTCTATAACAATTCTAATATTGTGCATTATAGGTTATATATCTATTGTCTAGCTGGTTCATGTTGAGAATAGGGAGTAAGCTCCTATATTGTGATCAGAAACAAACTGCTAAGTACCAGTATTCAGACACATATCGGTTTGCATCGTTTGAACTACAGTATATAAAAGGGAGTGGTACATTTGTAGTCTTTGTGAACAGCTACAATAAAGAAAACCATTTCAAAGAGGCAAATTGTGAGGGTGGAAGCTACATTGATGTTTATATCATAGGTAAAATGGAAAAGTTTCAATCGTGTTAAGAATGATACAGACATGTTCATCTTGTACTATCAAGTCTCGAGGGTTTGTTTGCCCTTGTGGCCAGTCACACCACATACATTCTGAGAGTAAATTTCAAAGGTGTGACGGGGGTCGGGAATAGTACTTGGTAAAGGAGAGTCCACACATTCCTGGCCCAGACAGAGCCCACCAACTCTATTGTGGTCACAAATTTGACGATAATCTAGATCTGACGTGATGTGGTTCAGTTTCTGGGAGACTGGTTATTGAATCCTTCTTGGGCAGTCCTGAATCCAAGCTGGGTCTCATTTGAGGGAGGGAAGCAGGAGGAAATGCACCTACAGACATTTGATGGGGTAGTGCCACTCTTGGTGGGATGCTTCCTCTAAGACCAGCAGGGCCTGGGAGGTTCTGAGGGGGGCCGATGGAAGTGGAGGAGACTCTGGTGGATTGGGGAGGGCTTGGGGCAACTGGCTGCACCATGTCATGGGGTAAGGAGGGCTGGGAGGCAGATAGGGCTCGGGCATCTTGGCTTAGAGTGCTCCTGGGGACTGGTGGTCGATGCGTGGGAGTGGGGACGTGTTGTTGTACAAGGGATAACTGGGAGCCTGAGGGTGCACCTGGGGGGCTAGAACTATACTGGAATGTTCGAGCAGCAGTTGCCAGAGGGCTGTGGACAGGTGTGCTAGCAAAGGCAGAGGCAAGGGCTAAGGTGGAGTACTGGGAGCCTGGGGGCGTCTGGCTCTGGACCACCTGGAAGCGCCGAACCATGCGGGGAGACTGGACTGCCCCAGAACCCACTAGAGGGTTGCCCATCTGGGGACAAAAGCTCATGGCAACAGCCTGCTGAAGACTAGCAATGGCAGAACTTGTAGAGGGTTGATTAGAAGGTGCAAAAAAGTTCCCGTGAGTTGAAGCAGTCATAGACATGGCCCTGGGCCTCTGCATGTCCCCTTGTTTAACAAGTTTAACCATTTCCCGATCGTACTTCACAATCTCCTGGATCATCTCATTCTCACGGTTGTTGAAGACACCAGAGTTAAGATCGTGTTGTACTTTGTGCATCAGGATGGAGTTCTTCTTCCCTGAAAGGTACAGATTACAGTTAGTTATAGCTGTGTCTGTGCACCTTGAAGCCGTACTTGAACACAAATATTTGTTAACTAGGTAGGAGCACTGCAGTGAAGGATATCTAAGAGTAATATTACCTAATACAACCTAAATGTTTCATTCTTATTATAGTGAACACATTACACTCTGCTCCAATGGTTCTGAATCCCAGTCCTCGAGAGCCACTGCCCTGCATATTTTGCATGTTTCTCTTATTTAAAAGATAACCAGCTTGTATTGACAGGGTCCCTACAAAGTGTTCTTTGCACCCTACTCCCTGAACACTTGAGCGGTGCACTACGACACGAGTGTGACACGATACACCTCAGGATATAAATACCGTTTACATTCATGTCTCACACTTTTATGCATTCTATATGCCCCCTTCGAAACTAGAATCATCACGGTATATCCTATGATATCCACTTGACAGGGCACTTTGAGTCAAATAGAACAAACGTCTGAAGTGGCAAGAGATGCATACAAAATGCACAGAGCGGTGGTAAGCAAGGACCAGAATTGAGAGCCACTGCTCTACTCCATTAGGCTCAGTGCATTTAGTAATTGTCAGACACAGTGAAGCATTAGCTCAATCTAAAACTACATAATACACTTAATCTCTGTCTCATTTTCCAAGTGAAGTGATGATATGGTGCTAAAAGTAATGGAAATTTGCTAGACTTGCACGATATGGAGAAAGGATAAATTACAGTGGTCAAACAGCCAATTAGTCCAGGAGTGCCTTCCTGGATTAAGCAAAGTTTAGCTATATCCCTATTTAAATTAAAATCTGCAGGAAAGTGGAAAGAGTCCCTGAACAGCACATTGGGGGGATCTAGGGTGCGTTATGGGTTTGTCGCCCTCAGTAGAAATCATGTTTGGGCATCCTTGTCGGGCCCTTAGAACTGTCCTAACTATCCCCTTCTGTTATAGCACCCCTGGATGGGACACGCATGAACTAGTGGTCTGTCAAGGAAAGGAAGAAAAGGAAAAGGATGTGACATGTCAAGGTAAAAAAATACACCAAGAATGTGTCTCAGGATCATTGTTTTGTGTTCCAATCCACTGCGCTCCATATTGCTATTTTTGAGCACAAGAGTGTATCCAATTTAAATGGCCTCTAAGAAATGTGTCCAATCGGGGTAAACCCCAATCCAATATATGTAGTTTTGCACAGCTCTAGTACTGTCTTGACTGGACTTGTTCAAATGGGGTTTTTTTGCACTTTACTCAGTGGACTCCTGTAGTTTTTTTCCGATGACTGCTTTACCAAACTGATGGGTCAACCAGTTCTCTGTGAACAACAAGCCCCAGAGCCCTGCTGAGATTTCCAGTGAGAGGGAAGCTATAATGTCTGGCACTGGTGTCGTTGTGCTGAGTCACCGCAGCGCTAACACTAACTCGCGACATGGCGCGTGCCTATCACCTGCACCCTACTGCTAGCAAGACAATTTGCAGCTAAAATGACATCATTTGCACGGCTCCTCCTGGCAGGGCCCCGACATCGCCTTCAATTTGTCTCACCTCCATCTCCAGTACCACATACAAATAACACTTAGTCTTAGAGCTATCACTCGTGGTTTGAGCATGCAGTTTCACCAAGCTGTCTTCCACAGCTACGTGCTACATATCACGCAATCTGTGGCACAGATTTAGAGCATTCATCACGTCTAGAGCTGAGATTTTGTCATGTTGAATAGAGCTATTCAGTTTGCCTTCGTAAAAACCCGCGGAGAATGTGCATTTTTAGCATTGTTAGCATTTTCTTGTGTGGAATATCAGAATTTATACATATAAATAAACATGATTCGATGAGGCTTTTACTTTCTGTTGTACAACATAAAACAGTACATCAAAGGTGAATTTTAAAACCATTGTGAGCTAACAAGGTGCATTGCTATTAGGTTGCAACGTAAATAACATACGGTTTCAAATTTAACGATTCGGGTATGAATGATTTTTAATTTATGTTTTAAGAACAAAACAGGAAATTCTATTCAAGTAACCGCATTTCGAAACATATGCATTAAAAAACCGTAGCAAATTACCGAGGGAACCCTTGGCGAATTAGCCTTCAGGTAAGCCTAAAAATTGACGTCATGACTGAGACTCTATATTCCCATAATAAATAAACAACTGAGTCAATTATGATGTTCTTAAAATTAACAGCCCACATAGACACCGCAGCAGTGGTAGCGGATGTTCTTCTGCAAAGCATCTGCGGTCTGAACTGATCATTTATGGAATCTGGCTGCCATGGCAACACTGGCGAGTGGGGTGGCTGCATGGCCAATATGTAAACAACTGAGGTGGTCATGTGACAAGGAGTGACATCAGCAGCACACTGACCTTGGGAGATAAGGAAAGAGGATGCTGAGATGGGTGAGGAGGGCAGGTGGCCTGCCTCTCTTGGCAAATGACGTGTTTATGTGCTCAGGACACAAGCCAAAGATGGCAAAACAATCGTGTTGAAGACAAACAAATTTTGGAGGGGACTCAAATCTGCCCACAGATGTGACCAATGGATATCCAAACACAATTATTCAGGGCTGTGTACCACTAATGTCTCACACAGGTAAATACACCTTCACTGCAGGAGTACTATAGTATTTCCGTGGTTATTATAAGCACAAGGTACATATTAACGCTGCTCTCTAGGCGACTTACCTATTCGATCAAGGCGGTCAATGGCTACTGTCTCAAATGCTCTCCTCATCATTGGATACTCTTCTAGTACTTCATTGAAGTTGTCCACGGAGAGCGAGTACAGCCGACAGTAGGTGTCCGCTCGCACACTGGCGGTTCGTCTTCCACGTGTCAACAGGCAGATCTCTGAAAAATAACAGGACATATGGTTGTGGGTCTCGAATATGTCTTAGCTGGATTTATTTGGGTATTTAGCACTTGTCAAGCTTGGAGTCCGGCTAACCACCGAAGACTGGCTGTACCTGGTGGTGTATCTTCTTTTTTTAAGATTTATTTTTGGCATTTATGCCTTTATTATGATACGACAATTAAGAGCTGGCTGGAAGGGAAGTGGGAGAGAGAGGTGAGAAAGCGCTGGCCTGGATCGGGAAAGGTCGGTATTCGAACTCGGGACATCTGTAGCGCAACAGTATATCAGCAAGCTGCCCACATGGCTATTGGCACAGACATGCTGCACCTTGTTCCAACCTAATGGTTTGCTGGTTTTGATTGGTTTTAGGTAGACCTTCAGTACTTCTCAAGCTGCATGACCAACTAAGACCAGTGAAGGCTGGCTGGGCCTGATGGGGAAAACAGCCTAAGATGGTTTGCTCATCTTGTAGTCAATCTTTAGTGGTTTCTGGCAATGGTCAGTTGGGAGACCAGCTGAAGACCAACTTGACCATACTAGTAGACGAAGGTCCATTATACAACATTGGTTTAACCTTTATGTTTTCTTCAGGAACTTTGGTCTTAGCTTCTGTTTAGCTAATTTTGGCTGGTTGGCCAGCTGCATTTCTAGTCTTACCAGTGGACAAGGGCCAAACCCATCCTAAAAAAAGACAGACTTGACCAGCCTGACCATATGCTCTTTTTGGCTTGTTGAAAAGATAATCAAAACATCAATGGAGCTAATGTTCTCGATAGCAGTATTTTCTCTTTCTTTTTGAAAGAACACAGCAACAATTTCACCACCACTGGAGCTGAAACCTGGAAATGTAACTGTAGAGGACCTGCCAGTTTGCTTTGTCTCCTGACTATGTCTCTTTTCTCTGAGAGGAAGGTCAGTCTCAGCATTATAAAGAGGTAAGATGCTGTCACTGACTGAAAAGGCTCTATCTACACACACACCCAGTCGAAAGGATGCTCAGCATTTGGGATCTGCCCAGTTGAAAATGTGGCCACACTTCAAAGTGAACGTTGGCACAGCTCACTCTCATTGAAGTTGCTGTGGCCCTCATCTCTATAGAGTGGATAAAACTGCACTGAGGATTCGAGTGGATGCTGCCTGTCATAAAAAATCAATAAAGCTTTAATTCTTTGAAACATTTGCATCTTAATAAGGACCCTTGAGATAAAAAAATATATATATTTAGTTCCTTAAACAGTTCAAATAATAATACAGTACATTTAGTCTCATTTGTTTGTATTTCAGGAGTGTTAACTTTTGAAGCAATAGTAAGTTTTATAAAATGAAACATCCTAGATCTGCATGTCTGCAAGGGTTGAAAAGCATTTGATTCTTCTTTGATTCAGTCAGCATGGCTGCATTACAACACACTTCACTACAGTATAGAACAGCAGCACTGTGAATGGTGAATTATCACACTGCTGTATACAGTTTTGCCAACACTGTGACATTTATTAATATTCATGTACTGGTGGACTTTTATCATACCACAAATGTGTACCATCTTTTGTAGGCAAATGTATGTATTGTATTATTTATTTAAATTAGTATATTTTGTACAATTTATAAATTATCTTTTATATTACCCTAATTGCAACAATTGATGGGCTTTTTTTATTTATCCAATCTACCAAAATGTGTTTGTTTCTTAAAATAGATTAAAACGGCGTTTACATACTTTTTTATTAGGGTAATACAAGAAATACCGATTAAGAAAGTGTTCTTATTTGCACTGGTTATTGTATTTAATTAAAATGTGTCTAATTTTTTATAAAGTTATTTTTTGTGGACTTTGCATTTTCCTCTAGTGCTGCAGCTGTTCATGCTGCTCATTTGGTCTTTGAAGTTTTTTTTTTTTTTCTGGCAACGTCTCTTTTTGACGCACAGCTTCTTGTTAAATACTGCATGTGACATTCTTTTAAATTCAATGTCTCAAAAGCTGAATTGTCTACTAACAAGGGCACTGGCTAAACTAGCTAGACTTACTGAATGATACAACTGAACCAAAACTTACGCACTGTCAAAAAAAATAAGTCAGATTTGTACTTCTAATAATAACCCTGCAAAAGCAGCAGACTGCCAAAAATGACATTTTCACAACATGCCCGGTTTGGGTTGATGTATCCCAGCGTGCAAAACTAAGCTGTCAGATCTGTGATGAAGTGCCTCTTTTACCACGTGGAGATCAAATTTAGCTCCAGTTTACAGTCATTACATTAACAATATGCAATATCACACACCTCCCTGTATTTCAAAGCCATAAAGAAAACAGTAAGTGCTTGCTACTAAGGATATATAACTTTAAACATCTGCATATACCTACATGCTTTATTCGGTGTATCATCTATTGTATATAAAGCTCAGCCGAGGAGATTAATGATGATCTCTCATTTTTATAAGCTGTTAAGAACCCTGTGCTTAATGTATCCATGTTCCGCTCTTATTAACGCAGCCAAGTGCCAAATGCAATTTTAAAAGTCATGTGGTCACTTAAATTGAATACAGTATGTAGCATCTACAACGGCTTATGCTATTAACCGAATCAAATGGCCATGCTATTTCATGTTAACAAAGTCATGAGTATTTTTTTAATAGTTAATGGGAATGCAATTCAACCATACTGTAAGTCCCAAGAAAAGTGTATCGTAATAATACTGAAAAACGCGGTCGTCTGAAAATGACTTTCACTGCATGGACAAAAGCTGTTGAAACATGCTTCAAAATATATGTTATCTTAATATATATTTGAGTGAACTATCCCTTTAAGACCTTAACATGTAAAAAAAAAAATGCATTGCACTTGAATACCATAAACGAAATGTGCACTTTTTATTTACTGAAGCATGTTGAAAAGGAAAAAAAAACCCATGAAAACCGTGACATTACTGGCATCATGAATAAGCCCATCTCAGTCTTGCATTGTACAAGGTACAGTGTAATTGGGGGTTTTTTTGGCGAGGGAATCTCTGTATTCGTCATTATAAATTGCTCTGCCATTGCTGTTCTGCTCTACTAATTAGGTGTTATTAATTGGCCACATTTGTTCTTTATCTGTGGCCCTCCTTCAGTGCCTTCGGCTCTTGGTATATTCGCAGCCTCTGTGAACTCTGATCCTTGCCGCTCCCAGACCGTGCCCTAAAGACTCCAGAAAAAAAACGTCTTTTTTCTGGATCACCAACGCAAGCCCCTCAAAGGGGGTGGCATCTTAAATGGGACAAAGCTCGCTGGAGGGAGAAACTAAGGAGTCATGTTCAAATGTCACTGTATTCCAGCGCAAGTAAGCTGTGAACACAAACCAGTAAAGGCTTTTTATCTTTACCAAAAAATTTAAATGAATGTGAACAGCAAGATTTCAATTTGAATTTTAAAGTATTTTGTTTTTCTATCATATATTTATGAGACTTTTATTTAGAAAATGCATTCAAATATATGCTAACAACAGTTATTAAACATTTATGATTATCATTTATTAAATAGGTTTGGTATGAAAAAGAGGGATTTAGCTGTCTGAATTTCTACTGCCTTTACATGTAATGTTCTTCAGTACTGTTCTTCAGTAGTGTTTTGCATTGTATTTGTTTTTTTTTTTCAGAATTTTCTGTAGAGACTTTAATTTTGATATGAGCTAACAGGATGTTAAAACACAGTAGTTTAACTTTGTCCAGTTTATCCATTCGGCTGTTCTGTTTCTGCATGAATAGGATGTTCCTTCTGTGTGTTTCTTACCCCCAAAGTAGGAGCCGTCAGAGAGTTTCATGCCGATATTCCCTTTGGTCAGGACGCTGACTACCCCATGCTGAATGAAGTACATCTTCTTGCCGATGGTTCCTTCACGAACTATGTAATCTCCTGGTTGGAAGACCTCGAAGCGGAGTTTAGTTAACATTGCTGTCACAAAGTTGGGATCTGCGTTGGCAAAGAGCGGCATGGACGCCACCAGCTTCCGGCAGTTGAAATTAACAATTTCCTGGAAATGCGAAAATGAGTTTAGTGTCAGTTTGAAGGCAAGTTATCAGTTGTGTACTGTTTTCTGCTGCTAAATACTACCTCTCGTAACGGCTCATTCAGTTCTTCCAAAATGCTTTCCTCGTCGAACATCTTGCCCTGATATCTGTGCTCATAGTAATCATGGATCTTCTGTCGGAAGTCGGCCGGAAGTTTGTGGAAAGACATGTACTGCTCAACTTGCTTGTACTGAGAAGAAAAAAAAAGGACACAGTATAATTTATGTTTAGCTGACATTTCAAGGACACACATTTGACCCAAAATGTCCAACCACCAACGTGGGTTGCCCATTTGAATTCTGCGTGTCCTCTTTTGTGGAGACATGATATACTGATGGGGATCACTTTATACAGTTTAAAGTAAATATCTAAACATCCTGGCTTGTTTTTCTGTATGGGCGTTCCTGCTGAGGATCTTTACAGTGAACATCATAGACTTAAGAGTATTTGATAATAAGATTTTCTCCAAGCAGGAAGAGTATGATGAAATGGACGATAAGCTCTATTCATAGCACAACTTCCCCCTGCATCATCGTCTGTGTTGGGCTTTCAGGAATACACAGAACATTTATTGAACTAAAGGGTTTTGGGTATGTATGCTGTGTAGAAATTAGATTACAAGATCAAAGCAAATCATTGATTCTAAAAACACAGACTTACTGCAGAACAACCAGCCCTTCCAAAAAGAGGGTTGTTTTATTAAATTTTAGATATATAGCTAGATAGATAAATGCTATATCTATATAGATAGATAGATAGATAGATGCTTATTTTGATGGTTTGTCACTGAGGAAGTCAAGAACTCACATTGCACAGCTATTACCAAGAAGTGAGGTTATTTACAGTTTAGGGGTGTGCTAAATTTGAACCTTATTTCAAAAGCAGCATTAAAGGTGAGACTGTCCTCTGCGGCCTTTCAGACCTCATATTCCAACATAGCCTAACTATAGCGGGTCATGTGCACACCAGGATAATGACGTGGGGGAAGGGTGATGCACCTTAGTGACCTCCCAGCTGGATGGATGGTGTTGGTAGGAAAAAGCATGTGGATAATGACTGTCGGTATGTGCGCGTGACATATGCCCTGCTTGACAAGCCTTGGGTCGATCCTCGAGCTACTAACAGGGTGCAGTCTGTTGCACTTGTTAGTGACAGGTGCTGTCTGTTTTACAGGCCGTCGTATGGAGGAATTGTTTATTACTGGTGTTTGCTAAAGAAAGAATCACAGGTAATATGGTCATATTTATGGGATTTTTGGACCCCACTGACTTTTACTATATAGACTTTTTGTGGTGAACTATACTATAAAAAGTATTGAACTTAAGCACCAATGCTAAAAACGATAGCATTGCCTTATCCGTTATCTTCTCCATTTTTGAACCAAAGAATCCAGAAACCAAGAATATAGAACGTATATAGAATATAGAATCCAGAAATGACAATATTGAAACATCCAAAATGTTCGTGATAAACCTGGTGGCTCATTTATAAAGCGTGGGTACGCACAGATTTGATCTTAGAGTGTGCGTACGCCTAAATCCACGCCATTACTCATATTTATAAAAACGATCTTTGACGTGGAAAAACACTTAGGGACTGAACAGTACGAACTTTTTATTGTTACAAACTTTTTAGCATTGCAGGTTTTTGAAAATATAAGCTGTTCTTTCAGCTCACTTTTCTAAATTACAACGATTGGTGATACCCATCATAAAAACAATTAATAACATTTACAAGGCAAAGAGCTAAAACCTTTCATTTGCGCTCAAGATCATTTGCGATTTTTTACAATTCACATCTGAAAGAGACATTCACGTATGCACAATTTCTATTCGTACTTGCATTTCGTGAATCATGCGTATTCATATCGGAGAAATAATCGCAAGATCAAATATAGGATGGGTTCTGCGTAACATTTTATAAATGAGCCCCCTGGTTCTTAAGCAGGTCAATGAAAAGGGGTTGAAAAGAGATAGATGTCCATGCAGTTGTTGTGAAATTTGCGGCATATTCTTGCTCTGATTAGTTAACAATGATCATATTTTGTAGATAGCATTGATAGTCGCGACGAAGGTCTTTACTAATCCTCGAGAACTTAGCTGAAGGTTTAAAATGCCTCGTAATAAAGCTTACAATTCCTCTCAAATGCAGACACACTCTTACTCATCGTCCCTTTGGCAGTGGGTGGGGAATCATGGGAAGTGCAGTGACTGACTTTAATTAGCTCAGAGTGGAAATCCCTATCATAAAGCCATTTCGTGAAAACCTTTTGTTTCGGTAATCCAGCCCAAATCCTAATCTAATTCAATCTTAATTAATTATGATTGGAAAAGAGATTTATACAATCGCACACAACCGAGAGAAAAAAAAAGCGGGGAGGTCTCAGCATGCCATTTTTATGCGTGTGGTAATAGCACAATGCTGATTGCAACATGCAAATATCTGGGAATAAGATATGGGCCTAATTTACACACAATGGAGTTATGGTAGCACTGAAAACAGGAATTATTTTAAATACTGAATGTATTAAAATGCAGTAGTGGTACGAATCCTTTGTAATTTCCCCCTGGCTGTCTACCATTGACAAACCATGATTAAACACTCAATATCATGAGAAAGTATCACAAACGCCTGTGTTTACTTGCACACCAACATTTAGCCACCTCCAAATAACAGTGCCCGCTTGTCTCGTCAAGCTCGACGAACTCTGTAATTTACACTTTGTCCCTTTCGATCAAGGAAGTCTATTTTCTCCTCTCTTTGGTTTCATTCAATCAGCCTTGAAGTAAGACAAGGTGTTAAGCGGAAATGTGAAGACAATTACTTGGACCTTGTTGCAATCACTGTCTGAGTCTGTACAGCCAAGGTCTGTGTATTAGCACTTAAAACACTTCAGGAAAGTTTTAATTGCACTAGGTCTCAGACTGAGTCTATAGCTCAGGAAACTGTAGTGTGTTTATACTCGGATGCTCAGCTTCTTTTCTTCCCTCTTGAACTTTCTGTGACTCAGCTTCCCTGGGCTATCAGTCTGGATAATGAAGGATGAAAGAAGCAAGAATGAAAGGTAGGCTGAAAAGTAGAAAGCAGGCTGTAACACAACAGAGTTAGCGTTAGCTTAGCGCCGGTAAGATAAGCTACACATCTGGTGACTTACAATAAACCTCTGGACAGGTAGATGATCAGATTAACCTG
The DNA here is from genome assembly GCA_032361065.1 of Enteromius trimaculatus. Classification (NCBI taxonomy): domain Eukaryota; kingdom Metazoa; phylum Chordata; class Actinopteri; order Cypriniformes; family Cyprinidae; genus Enteromius; species Enteromius trimaculatus. The sequence continues at coordinate 6,542,617 of JAUMHP010000079.1, read as the reverse complement.
TGTAAGCTTCCTAACAGAAATCATCTAAGAAGTGATGCAATGTTGCGTAACACAGTAGACATAATCAAATAAAATGTGTCCTTCCAATATGGCTGAATTTACATATACTGGTATATCCTTTCAGGGACAGCTGAACTGAAAACAAAAGTTGTACTTTCATATCTTACTCACTGCACAACATACAATGTTCAGAATAGCTTCTAATCCGAGCTAAGCACGTGGAAACAAGCTATTAATTATAAACTGAATGTTAGCACACGTGCTAACTGCGTAAAATCCCATCACATTTTCAGGCAGTTCACTTTTTTTTTAACTGGACAGGCAGTTTATCTTCTGTCAGTGACATAAAGGGATGATATATTTCCCATGACCATCTGCCAAAGCATCAAGGTCATCATAGTCACCAAGGAGGGGGGGATGAAAGCCTAAGTCCTGTGTACCGTATATCAAGCTTTCCTTCCATATGGACATTGAGTCCATCATCAGATACACTTATACCATATAAATCCAATGGCAACTAGGATTATCATGGTTTATCGTTGGGTAATAACCAACGTGATGCGAGACCCCTACAGCCTTGTAGTCCACAACCTTACACAAAGATCAGAACCACTTACAACAGCCAGGTTGTAATTCTTCTCCATACTGTTGTTAAAAAAAAAGTAATATATTATTCAAATGGTTTCAATACATGATGCTACCAACAGTCGATATGTTGTTTGTGTACAGTTCATGTTGTAGACATCGCTCAATATTCTAACATACTGATCCAAGCAGAGACCGTGGTGCGTAATGGTCGATTGATACAGCTCGATCTGTACATCTCAGCAGGCCTGTACGTACAATCACAATTCCCTGGGGTGCAGTAATGTCGAGAGCTGACAGAAACTGATCTGAGACTTGTGTTGATCTAGCATTTGTTAGAAGCCGGACCTAAACAGGTGTTTGAAAGTCAATGTTTAGCAATGTAATGCTTGTTACATAATGGCTAATGTCCCGTTCATCTGTCATTGTCTGGCAATCCATTGGTTTCCACATAGCAGGGGAGATGGACATGTGATGGGACGACGGGGGATCTACACAGGAACATTGTGCTGTTTGTTCAGCAGGTCGCAAAGACGAGAAATGTTTTTGTCTTCATTTTCATCTACACTCAAAAATTTGTTAGCCAAACTTCTGTTTCTTTGCTATGCTTTTTGCAGTGGCTTTTCTGGGTAAATACATTCCTGCTATACATGACATGCAAACACTCATGACCATCACATCACACAGACTTCTTCCTCTTCACCAGTTGATCTAAAATGTGCTCAGCAATCATCAACTTTATAATGTGTAGTTTGGCACAAAGTAAAATCATTACATGTTTATTTTAGATCAGGAGGGCAAAACCTGCCTCCTATGGGCCCTTTATCTCATGCAAAGAATGGCTTTTGTTGATATCTTTAGCACGTTCTACTCCCCTGTTGCCGTAGTGGCTCTGTTATCTGACGGCAAGCAGCTCTGTTGCTTGTGATTAATGAAGAGGAAAGTCTGCCGCCTAAGGCGAGATTTGATGAGCTCCACTGAAAGTCCCCTTTGGGATTCTCCGCATTACATCATTCCTTCAAATGTTGTCATAATATATGTATGTATGAAGTAGAATTTAAGTTATGCTCTAATAAAGACTACCTTTAAATACATTTTAGTACCTTCAAATGCGCTTTATATGTGTAGTGAAACACTACTTCACATCCTAGCTTCATGTGTAGAAATAACTATAATTAAGCCATTTGTAGGTGGATTTTCCAAAGTTTAGAAAATATTCGGCTCAACCAATGGCCTGAATGGACTTTGAGCAAACAAAGAAACACATGGGATGTGCCAGAAAGAGTGGTAGGACAGATTGAGAGATGATTCAGAAGTCTTCACTCCAACTCTCGTCAAACACACTTAAAGCAGTTAATCCAGCTCTTTGGGATTGCTTTCAAATCACAGGCAGGTGCACTGAAGCAGGTTGGAAATACACTTTGCAGGGTAGCGGGTCTTCAGGAGCATGGTGGAAACTGATCGCTGATCAAATTTAATATATGCTTAATTCATTTATGTCCATCTAACTGCTGTAACCCATTTCCTGTAGAAGAAACGTCTGACCCTTTTATCTGACTTGTCTATGTCAAAGTCAAATGTGACCCTGGTCCGCAAAATTAAAATATTGAGAAAGCCACCTTTAAAGTTGTACAAATGAAGTACTTAGCAATGCATATTTCTAATTAAAATTTAAGTTTTAATATACTTACGGGAGGAAATTTAGTAAAATTCTTAATGGAACATCTTAATATCCTAATGATTTTAGGCAAAAAAGAAATTAATAATTTTGACCCATATAAGTATTTTTGGCTAATGCTACATATATACCGGTGGCATTTAAGATTCTGTGGTAATTAAGGTTTTGTACTTCATAGTGACATCTACAAATTTCTTTGAAATAGAGTATTCCAAAACATTGTTTTCTTTAAAAGAACATGGCAATAACTATCATTTTTTTTTAGGAAAAAGTGCATTCCAGAAAGTATCTGCATAATGGAAACAGTGCATAGTTAAAATAGTTTGTGACCAAATTGTTTGTGACGGCACGACACGGGTCGCAGGCTTGATTTGCAGTTGTAAACAAGCACCAGATGCGGTGATTAGGAATCAAAGAAGACCGAATTACAGCAGTGGGAGGGACTGACAACTGATCAGATGAGAGGGAGACCAGATTGCGGAGAATACCCAGAATCCTCAGCCATAGGGATAGTTGGCCTGAGCATTTTCATCCTCTCAAACAGACGATAGGTACTGACTTTGATCTGGCAAGATCAAACAAACGGTGACACATAAGAAGGTCATCTGCAGGTGTTTCAGTGTGTGTGTGTGTGTGTGTGTTTGGAGCGTAGTACCCACCTTCTCCTGGTACTGGCGCCGGGAAGAGTCCAGCGACTGTATGAGGGCGGTGGCATGGCCAATGAACATGGCGTAGCAGGTGGCTCCCACGATCATACTCAGCATGGTCAACCAGATATCAGACATACTCTCAGGGGCCTGGCGTCCGTACCCAATACACAGCATATGGCTCATGGCCTTGAACAGAGCAAACGAGTACAGCTCGCTCCAGGAGTCATTCTGCAAATTGGGATGTGAAAAAGCAATAAACGGTAAAAGAGAGAAAGAGAGCCTTTGATTACTTCATCTGCACTAGATACATGGTACACCTTAACTCAGATTCTTGGCTCAGGAGGTGTATACCTCTACAAACCCCTATCAAAGGCATCTTGCCGAGTACTTTGGATAGCTACGTGCACCATGGACCTGTGATAGAGTCATTATTCCATCACTCTTTCTGCAATTTAATGGGACCATAGAGTTTATTGTTCAGTCGGGGGCTTGTTATAATGTCCTTCCTCCCCTTGCAAGTATCTGCATAAGACCTCAGCTGCTACTCTAAGGTGCCTCGTCTCTCTCTTCATAAGTGACTGATTTTGCAGGATTGACCTGATGGGTCCCTGTGAAATGTGGTTAACCTGATTTGCATTCACTTCGAGCAGGGCTTAGACAAGGCTATGAAAATCCCAAATCAAAGTCAAGGAGGCCACGGGTGACTCTGAATGACGAAGTGGGGGAAGAGTTGGAGATGAAAATGGAAAACGAGGGTGATGGGTAATCAGTGGAATTACTTTGCGGAGATGAGTTGAGAAGTGGCTTACTAGCGTTGGGGTGAAGGAGTCCTCTGTCGAGGCCAGGATGCACCTAGCTGCTATCGCCAACTGGCAGGCTGGGGGCAAGGACAGGCTACAGTGCACATGGAGTGCAAGTGTCATGGAGAAATAAGAAATATAAATGTGTTCCCAGACTCAACTACCCAGTCCTGAGGCTGTGTTGCTGCAACCCCAACAATCCTGTCAAATGCAGATGCAAACAAGACAGAGAAGACATCATCTGGAGTCTAACCCTTTATTTGAGTAACTGCAAGGCTTGGCAGTGTAGACAGCATGCAGTGTGGGCAGGGTGTCAGGGAGATTTGTTTGCTTAGTTCATGTCTGCTTTCCATCTTCTTTACATGTCTGCCTTCCAGGACTTCCAAGGCATACTCTGAGCAACGATTTTATTCTGGGCTAACAGGAACATCTTAAGCACTGTCTGAACACAAACTGCCTAAATTCTATATTACACATTTAAACCCTCCCGACATTAGCACGGAAAAGAAACAAATGTAATTAACACTTCTTTTGTTGATGTTCATTCTTAAATGGTTTAGAGTCACACCTTCCGCTACGAGACTGGTTTATTTGTTTTTTTATTGCTACGAGAACACCAACAAACTGTAAACACAAAGAGTTATTTGGCAGTGCCATACTTCTCAGAGAGGAGTGTGCAAATTAATGCAATGAAAGCTATTGCATAGCCTCGAAACATTTGCCATCCAACACCCCCGACACATGCTCTACATTCTGTGGATAAACAGGCCTTCACTAATTATTTCCTTTACCCTGCACTTATGCAGGAAAAAAGAGGAAATCTTTAGTGCTGCGTAATCAGTTTCAGGAGACATGCATTGTAGCGCTGCTAGCATGATTTGGAATGAGCTAAATGAAAGATTACCGCACATTAGAGTAAATCTTGTTGAGCAATTGTGTTTTGGTTATATTTGCCTAACTAGGGCCCTTAGCGCAAATTTAACCTAGTGTTTCTCACCCCCACTGGCAGTGTGATGACAAGACTTAGCTGCTAAGTTGATTTAGCCAAGCTTCACTAGCACAGTAGGCTGTCATTACTGTGGGGCTTTATTTCTTTGAGACGTATGAGAACAGGATTGTGTCGAGTCTACATTCAGCTGAGTGAAGCATGACTGAATTGTGCTTATATTAAACACGCTAATTAGCTGCAGTTAAAAAGTTTCCTTTAGCATTGCTTATCTAGTATTACTATGGGTAAGAGTAAAGATGTGCATATGGTGGAAGATACAAAACACTTGTAGAAAAATGAATGGAATAATTAATAGTGCTAATTATGAAAGTTGTAAGAGCCATTCCCTATATAACAGCTATACTGTATTGCCTCCGCAGTAAATAGATGGTCACGAATGAATTGACCTGCGGGAAATTGACTTTGGTTAGAGTCCTTCACTGTGAATGTGTAGATGAAGACACACCACGCTGAGTCCATCTATGCGTCTGTGCACGTCTGGAGGTTGCTTATCTGAACTCTGAATGGCTCCTCAAGCTTGCACAGCTCATAAGCAAGACTCTTGACAAACACACGTGAGCGTGTACCTGTGAATCACACATGCTTTATTTGGGATTCTAACTGCATGGGTGGATTTGACGACGCTAGGTCATGGATCACAGGGCACAGCTGGATCAAAAGGGATCAAAGGGTGTATTTCAGTGCATTGATCTATCAGAGGCGGGAAAAAACAGTGGCAGGTGAAATGCGGCTGAACCATCTGCAACTCATTTATGTTAAGTCAAAATAGAATTTTAATTTGATGTGAGTGTGATATTGATGAGTCTCAGACGATATTAATGATCTATGATGTTTTTTTTTCCGACCACTATTTAAGATTTTAAGAAAGGAGGCAAGTACATGTAAGTTTGTTTTTGGATTGGAACAGCATCGGACTTTTATCAGTATCCTGAATGATAATGCCTATTTAGGTTTTATTTTATTCTAACAAATGAGGGAAGGTTCGTAAATTGCCTAGTGTTTTATAGCACCTCTGCTGAAGCTTAACAACATCTCAGCGAGTGTGACTCACAGACTTCATTACCACACAAAGACAGGCCTGTTGAGAGACCAAGCGGACTCTTGAAATAATGAGACAGATCGTTTAACGCTGCGTCTTTCATTTCAAGCAATCTGCCTTTCGAAAGCTGCTGACCTTGATTGCTAAGCATTGGCAGCGACTAGAATGACTGCACTCAAAAACTACTGTTGTAACAAAAGCCAATGGGAAACCTGCCCCCATGTCACATGATCTTTTATAAGTGACAGCATTTAAAGAGTCTGATTAATATATAAAGGACGAACAGGAAACAGGGGGAAAAAACTAAATAATCAGCATTTATCAGAGTTCAGTCTCACTAGTTTGTCAACTTTGGTAAATTCGACAGTTGAGGACAAAATTCAAATTTGATGGCTGATGACAGTTCATGAACTGTTGCCAGTGGTATATACCAAGGTTTAAAACAATCCAGCCCTTTGGTTGTCAGGAATAGCGTTCAGCCCACATGTGAATCCCCAGATAATACAAGTATAAATTGACTCTGTTAAGTTCCCTGGTGCTGCACACACTTTACAGAGCAAGAGTTCACGATAACTTACTGTATACATCAGTGTAGCAAATGTCCAAACAGCGTCTTATCTTCAGACTAAACTAAACAGCAGGGAGAACTTCTAGAGCAGATGGATTATGGTGGGAAGTCAGGGAGGGGTGACTCAAAGTGCCTGGCTGACTTGAGAAAGTGAGAAGAGCAGGTGATGGAGTCGGTTCCCCAATGAGCCCATGTGATTAACACTGTCAAACACTGATGACATCAGTGTTAGTTTTGGCTTTGTGATTTGCTTATTGTGTGGAACTGTTCAAGCATAATTGGAGTGACCTTCTACGGAGCCCATTTGCTGAGTCCAGGATTCAGTTCATGGACTTAGCACATGGCTCATTACTATTTTAGTGTTTAACTGTAGATAATGGTACTTGGCAAGTTGGAAGTTGGAAGGCTAGACTTACCACCATCTTGTTAAGAGACACCCAACAATCTGAAGGGAAGTCCTGCAACATGGGCACCAAGAACTGCAGACAGCCATCCCAGTGGCACAAAAGCAGCATCATGCCAATCAGATTGAAGATGCGCATCACCGCACTGGCCAGGTCGTAGGTCATGTGAAAGATCTGTCAGTCAAGATAAGAGAACATTACATTTAGCAGAGGGGAAGGGCTCTCTAGGACAATCCGGATCAAATGATCAGGACGCTGAGACAGACACACAGGTAATCCATCTTCTCATATTGAATTTTTGGAGGGATTCCCTTGACAAGGTACTGTTTCAAAACCCGTTTGACCTGAAGATTATTTGTGACCTCTAGATTTGTGAATACGAGCACACATATTGCATTGAGACCAGGTTTGCCAAAGCTTTATGCAGTGAGTACAGTACATCCTACAAACTTCATCTTGCCAGATTAGATTCAATCCAGAACATGTCTGCGAATGATGAAAGTAATGTGCCGAGCTGATACTATGTTCTTCCTGGCGGGACTGGAGAGTAGAGAATGTCTCTTGGAGACAGCCGTGTGTGCAGTTTGTTTGTGGTTACAAAGTGGAGAGGACAGCTACTGGAGAGCGATCTGGAGCCAGTCCAGGATAATGCCTTGTGTGGTTGTGCGAGACAGTGTCAACACTTTCTTCCCATACCAGAAACAAGGCTTGTCACACCTGAGAAAAGCCAAGAGCTCCAAATAGCAACTAGGCTAAAATCAGCGATAGAAGAAGACAAGCAGAGACACTACCCTGGCTTGTGTTGTAAAGTTCTTAGCTGGTGTTCAAGCTTGAGAAGCAGCAGGACATGGAATGGGATGTGAGAAAGTACAAAACAAAAAACTGACTGGAGACTAATATTTAAAGAGAAGCATCATGTCTGAAGCTCCTAAATGGTCATTAGTTAGGGCTGTTTGTTTAGTATATCATTGTTGCTGCAAAGTTCTTGAAAGCTTTCTTTGATCGGGGCCATTGGTCTCATAGCAATGTGGAAGCACTTATGGGTCTCATGGCACCAGCATTTGAACTTGTTGAAATTAATGATCCATACCAAATATAAATACTCTGTTGTCTTCTGGCATGCATAAATACAAGGTTTGAGGGAATTGTCAAACATCCTCAGACCATGATGACACTGGCTTGTGCAATCTTTGCTTGTGTCTGTACAGTATGATCGCCAGGCATGATTCTTAAGTAGTTTGTAATGACTGTCATGTGTATCCACTAAGCTAGCTAACTAGCCTGATATCTCAGTATTTTATAACAAAATTAAAAATGGTCTAAAAATCAAAAAAATATTTAGTTTTTATTTTTTCTTTGTGTTTTTGGGTTAATTAGGTTAATAAACAAACAAAAACAAACAAAAACGCAACTAGTTAGTAAGGTAGTTAAGTTTAGTATTTTTATTAGGGATGTACTTATTTATAAGTACTATGTTAATAATAGGCATGCTAATAAGCAACTAGATAATAGTAGAGAATTGGTTAATAAGTCAGCACATTATGATCATGCTACTGTGGCTAATAAAATGCTTTTCTTCTTGCCATGTTTACTTGCAGTGCAATATTAGGGTAATGAGCAAAAACTAAGTGTGCTGTTGGGGTTTCTCTAGCAGTTTAAATATTTCCCTGATAACACAGTTTAAGCATGTCCACAACCTCCACATTAACAGGTTAACGTACTGACTTAAAAGTGGGTTTCACAACTTGGTCATATCTTTCAGGAGGTCTAACTCATGCTCTGTCCCTGCCTGAGTAATCAAGAGCAATGCGGGGGCCAAACAGTGTGGAGTGGATGTGGCACTGCTGTGCAAGGTTGATTCAGTAATTGAGGGCCATGCCTGGCTCACATTACCACTATGTAATCAGCAGCATAATTGTCCCATTTAGTGGTGAAAAGAACACATAAATCTGAATCATCAGTCAGCTCAACCACAGGCAAACCGTCACATTTCTGTCACTCTGAACAGCTGGCTCTCTATGTAATCATCTGAAACGGCCGTCGTTTTAATGTTAATGCACTGAACTGTTCTTACAATCGCGGTCAGTCGGTTGCTGTTATTAACATTTATGATGGTTAATTTCTCCAGGCTACGTTAATTAGCCTGCGCACCTAATTAGTCACCCACAACAAAACACCTAGAAGGCAGCATTGGAAATCAGTGAAAAGCGCCATTGATCACATTCTGCCTCTCGCAGTAACAAACAAGAAAAGTGGCGTCAATAGGTAAGTAAACATTTGGGCTGTTTAGAATAGCTTACTAACTAACTAATTAGAATATAGCTGCGCTATATTGTGTTTTTACTGTGCACAGTATGCAAATGTACTGTTTGCACAGAATATTTGAATGACCCACTATATCTGGCAAAACCATTAGTATTATAACACAGCCTATTGTTATGTGGGACTTGTGTCCCACAAGTCAATGTGCTGGGACCATTTTTTTTTTTTTTTTGTCTGACAAATTAACCGTAAACCACATGTTTTATGATTTTAATCATATTAAAGTAAATATCTTTAGCACTGCTAGTTATAAGAACATTTAACATATCAGTTGTAGGTATTATATTGACACCTACAGTAGTCCTCTGATAAAGACAATGTGCGTGAAATATGTTTCACTGGCTTGGCTTGAACTTAGTGGCTTGGATCTATCAACTGTTTTAGAGTTACCAATGTTCTCGCATACACGAAAATGTCTTATATTTTAGAAGTCCGCAAGATAAAGTTCAAACGGTGACCACCATCAGGTCGCCCACTCAGTGAAAAATGTGTTTCAGTGTCTTTCCAGCATCACAATTCAGAAGATCCTGACTTCCACAGGCGTATAGCAATAGCGCTCGTCTTACCTCTTCCCATTGATGGATGTAACGAATCAGTCTGGATAGTCTTAGAAGTCGCAGTAAACTGAGGATCTTGGTGAAACGCACAATCCGCAACGCTCTGGCCGTCTTGTAAACCTCAGAGTCAATGCCTTTCTCTACGATGAGAAAGATATAATCCACCGGGATGGATGAGACGAAGTCCACCACGAACCACGTCTTCAGGTACTTCTTCTTGATCTTTTCAGGGTCCAGTATTATCTCAGTGTTGTCTTCGTAGACTATACCTGTGCGGAAGTTCAGTACCAGGTCCATGAGGAAGAATGTGTCGGACACAACGTTGAAGATAATCCAAGGGGTGGTGGTTTCCTCCTTGAAGAAGGTGATGCCCACAGGAATGATAATCAGGTTGCCCACCATAAACATTAGCATTGAGAAATCCCAGTAGAACCTGTGTGAAAAATGAAAGAAATGGGTATGTGAATTCATTTACAGGAGAAAAATGTACAAATGCTACAGAAATGTACAAATTATTTTATTTTATTTACAGACTACGCTAATGTGACACTAACAATAGGCATCTCAATGTCTCGAACTAAAGCTGTGCATCCCAGTACTCACGGTAAGTGTGCATGAATTAATCAGTTGTGACCCTGGACCAAAAAAAAACTCTTAAATCAATTTGTAGCAATAGCCAAAAATACATTGTATAGGTCAAAAGTATTATTTTTCTTTAATGCCAAAAATCATTATAATATATAAAGTATTATTATAAAAATTTTTGTAAATTTCCTACCATAAATATATTAAAAATTTTTGATTAGTAATATGCATTGCTAAGAACTTAATTTAGACAAATTTAAAATTGATTTTCTTAGTATTTAGATTTTTTTTGCACCCTCAGATTGCAGATATTAAATTTAAAATATTGTCCTATCCTAATAAACCACACATCAATAAAAATATTATTTATTCAGATTTCAGATGATGTAAAAATTGACACTTTTTGACGTGGTCTAGGGTTACATTTAGCCTGTTATTATATTAATATGAGGATTTGTTTTGGTAACTATTCTCATTTTTGTTACAATATGTCGGGTCTACCATGGTTTTTAAATGTATTTGGTATAAAAGGCACACCCTTATCATAAGAAAATGAGATTCAGTCTTCATGCGTTCGTTGAGACAGGGATACTCCCTATAAATAACCCTAGCCTCTTCAAACACGCTGCACGCGCATGAGAACAGAGGTGATATGGGTGTAATAAAACAGAATTCGTTTGATATAGTGCCTATTGGTTGCGATCAATATTGTGAAATATTGTACCAATTAATAACAGTTACCTCAACCTATGCAAGGTCATCACAAGGATGTTGAGAAACAGATACATGGAACAAAGCAGGACGAGAGCTTGTTTTTAAGAATCTGATTTAAGGTTTACATGCACATCAAGATCTAAGCAGCTTCTCTTAAGGTGTAGAAATAATTTTATTGATTATATATGGTGACATGACTGGCAAGCTGTCTGTGGTACTGCAAGCAAAACTTCTGAAGCGATCATAACTGAGCTTTCTCAAGCAAACAATGCAGTTGCTGCTGTGTTCTAATAATAAAATGAGCTCCTTCACACTTAAACGCAGTGCTCAGTTCGCCCTCTCTATGAAAATAATAATAGATCACCGTCCTGCACTGCAATGTTTAACTGACTAGCCTGAACAAATCCACAATGTATTTTCTTTTTCTACAAATAAATAAAAAATAACAATGACCAGAATGCGTAAAAGCCTGGATGAAGCATTGCAGTCTCAAAATAAAAGGAATCATCTTTTATGAGACAGAGCACTTAGCTTTTATCATAAATTAAAAATATTTAATTCAACTTTAAATTGAATATCTTGAATTGAGTATATAAGAGAATGCATACTTATTTTTTTCCTATTCTTATAATTATTATTATTAAACCTTAATTATTATTATTAAACCTACCTTCAAGAGAGCTTTGTATTTTTATTTGCGTAATTTTGTTTTAGAATCATTTATAATTATTAGTTATTTATATAGCTACATTTATTATATTCAAATTAATTGTTATTTTAAATAAAAATATTTGGTATGGTTGTTTGAATGTTATGATTGTGGGGTTTCAATTTTATATAATTATTATTATTAAATATTTTATTTTTTTTTGTATTATTTTTTTTATTTAAAATAATTTAATTTAGTAATCATCTTTTTTTTATTACACTTATGACACTGAGCTGTACTTTTAAGTATTATTATGTTTTTATTATTTATTTGTTGTTTTAATTTATGCCTGATACTCTCATTCTCTCATAATGAATGGCTATTACATAAAAAGTTATTGTTTGCATAAAATGTGTTGTTTCCTGTTGAATGCACAGTGGTGTACTAACACTGTTGAATGCTATTCTATAGAGACCCACTAGATGATAATGAAAAATACTGGTCAAACCACTTATCTGCCTCCCTTTAATTAAAAGTGCATTAGCTACTGCTTAAATTGAGGTAATGATCTTGTATATCAGCCTTTATTGGAAGTTATTTGATATAAAATTAACCTGTTTGTCAGTGTATTTGAGGAACACCCTCTTGGCTCCGTGTCCTGGGAGATGATTAAGCACAGACCACAGAGGAGACTATATGATTCAAAGTGTTTGCTGGGAGAACAACAAACAAACCATTGAACTATATCACTGAGCTATAGTACAGTAGCACAGATTAAAAAAAAACAACTGTTAAAGCTCCATAGGAAAGTTTTATTACCACTGTTTTTATAGCAGACTTTATCCTGAGAGACTGTGAGGGGTTCATTTCTGAAATTGGAAGTAAGTCTCCTGTCTCAATTTCTTTTTGCAGTTTATCCAGCTTTTGCGCAAAAGGATTTCCATAAATGTTCTGGTAAATTACACACACACCTGATGACGTGAAACAGCTTTAGTGAAGCTGCTGCTGCTGTAAGTTGGCCATCAACGATTCATCTCAGTTTACTAAAAATCGAATTATTTACAAAATAATTCGAAATAATTACAATTAGTATTGTGCATTGTGTGCGTTTGATATTCCGGCCTATGGGTCCTTCCATGGAAAGGGTGCCTTTTATTTCCCTCATCAGCATAATAATAATGCAAGCTGGTACTCTGTGACAGGAGTTTGAAATATAATATTATATATATATATA
>JAUMHP010000079.1:6508521-6522062 GCA_032361065.1 Enteromius trimaculatus | reverse complement strand
GACTTAATCTAATGAAATAGTCGGGTTACTGGTAAGGTTGTGCTTCAGACAGACACAATCAGAGCAAAACTATAAATGAGATGTGAGTTGACACCCAACAAACATATACTTTTTAAAAGAAGAAAAAGCTCAATCCGAGTTTAAAAGAAGTTTCATGCAAAGAGCATGTCCAAACACACTCAGAGATGAAAACTGTCTAAGTAATAAAGTTGGGATTATATATTTTGCCACCATTTGTGCCACATGGGTGCCGCCTCCAAGAGACGTAAAGGAAGCCACTGCTATAATAATCTGGGGCTGAGGAACATCATGCAATGAGAAGATGATGCAGAGACATGCAAGGCAGTCTAACATGATCCGTCTGAAAGGTCCTCTTAGTTATTATGCATAATACCTTGACATTTAAAACCCATTCTGAACTGCAATGTGTCAGACTCAGCTAAACACTTTCACTGGCTACGGCAAACCAAAGTAGTTGCTTTTCTTGAACCTAAGTCTGACAAATCTGGTAGGTTTTATCTTCTTATTTAAGTAACAAACCGCCAGTGAAAGAGTTGTACTTCTCAGCCTATACACGGAGAGCATTCAAACTCCCAAAACCACCCGTTTAGGCAAATCCACTTCAGTCTGACATGCAGTTGAGCACTTACCACAACGTAAAAGCAGCAGCGAACAGAGAAATAAACAATGTAAATAATAAAAATAGACTCAGCTAGGAAACAGCCACACACTTCAGCCAAATAAAATTAACATACATCAAACTGAAATAGGATCTTGCACCATTACGAAATTCATCAACAACAACAAAAGTAAAATTACATCCACTGACCACTCATTTGTACATTCACAAAAATTAAAATGAAATATTACGATAAAAACAACTAGTGCCACGTACCATCATTGATCTCGTCTGGCTTTCTCCTCTTCTCGTAGATGAAGATGATAGTGATGAGGATAATGACCTCAGCGACAATGCCGAGGAATGGCCAAAGGGCGGCCAGCTGGCTACGCACACGCAGCTGAATCTTATCGCTAGCCTGCCCTATATCATTGATGCCCAGGCACTCGTACACGCCCATGTCCCTGTCGATCTCCAGATCTTTCACGTACAGCGTGGTCTTGTTGCCGGTGCTCTTGATCTCATAATTCTCAGTGCCATTGGTAAGGTTCCTCTGTGTGTTGACAATGCAAAATTGTTAGTAAGTTATTAAGTCTGATGATACACAGGGCAACTTTGAGCAATGTTGCCAGGCAATGGACAACGAGATAAGACACAGGGCCCATGAACAAATAAAGACTTCCAGATTGAAACGCGTTGCCCATTCTCAAAAAATTGCTCAAGCAACAAACAAAAAAACACTCCACTGCTCAAGCTGCCATTTATACCATCCGACTGACTTGATTTAAAGATGAATAAATCACATCTTGATGAATATGGTGATTTTAAGAGCAAAACAACAATATTAAATTCTATTAACATTATACAATATTACTATAAAAACAAAATAATACTAGTAGTAACTGTTACAATTCTATTAATAGTGCTGCTATAAATTTAATAATAAGTCGAATGTGTTAACTAGCACCAAAATTATTGTAACTACTAGCATACAATTTTTAACAATACGTATGATTATATTACTTTATTATTTAATAATTATATATCAAGTGGAATATTGCACTTTTGCAACCTTTAAAAATCACACAGCCGGTTAACAGTCACATGGTATTACAACAAACCTTTATTTACCTTTGGAATATCAAGTTCACCCAGCTTAAACCATTTCCATTCAGTAGGCAGGGGGTATCCATGGCTCACACATATTAGGACAGCCTTGTCTTTCTCATTAGCATTTTCTGAGTGTTTGTAGGCTACTACATGTGGGGCGACTAAAAGGAAGAGTACAATAACAGATGGTGATCACAATACACATCAAAAAATGTGTGTGGAAAGCATGATGGATTACAGATGCAGTAATCCATAAAGCAGTCAAATTTACCTTTAACTTCTATGGTCGCATTAACCTCAGGTTCCGTTTCGAAGACGCATGCATATATTCCAGAAGAGTGGTAGTCAATCTTTTTAATTCTGTCATGGAAAGTTAAAAAAAGTAATGAAACCAACAGATCAAAAATGTGTATTTCACTGAGATCCCACAATAGATCAACAGCACCGTAGCAATAAAGGTGAATTCAAATATGAAATATAAAAGTAAACAGCTTTTCCAGTATGCTGCTCGGGCATCCCTATGGATATTTTTCCAGCCCAGCAGTTCTAAAGGGAATTAGGGTCAGTGCCGGAGGCTCTTAATCAAGCTACTGCTGCTAACAGCCCCATCACGCAAACTGAGAAGCTGAACTATAACTTAATGGACCAGTAAACAGTAAATCTGAGAAACCTATACTAAAATTAAATCACTATATATCATTCTTATGATATAATCATTTCCATAAGGTTGGGGAACATACTCATGTTCAATGAAAGATTTTCCAGTGGTTGACTGTGATTTTTCAATGGTCTTTCCATTAAGGGTCCAATAGTAGCCTTTGATTGCAGAAGAAGGGTTGGTAAGGTTGCAGGAGAGGGTTGCAGAGGTCTGGTTCGCAAAGTCCTGATACTCTGGTTTGGTCATGATGGCTGCATCTGCCAAGGCATAGAAGTAGCGAAAGTTAAACACGTTTCTGACAGACAACAAAAACAAAACAAGTGCACACTGCTGAAAATCACTACCAACCTCTAGGTTTGATGTGGCACTGTAAAAATATAAAAATACATTTTTGGACACACGGTGGAACGGATTGGAACATTGCTGTCCAGATGTTCACCACAATGTGTGCTTTAAGGCACATTGTGCTCTACCAAAGGAGAAGTGAAGGTACATTTTGGCTACTGGGAAGCATTGAGTGAGCAGTTTGTAATGAAAAACATGGGAAGAGGGAACGAAATTCAACCAACCAGCAACTGGTTTGGAGACCATGAGCTTATGAAAACCTATTGTGAAAAAGAACTAGTTGTTCTCTAAGACCACCAGAAGAATTAAGTCACATCTAAAGAGATTTTAGATGTTTACTGAAAGCAAGCCACACTAACATAATCAGAGCCCTTTTTCAGAAATGAAAGCCAATTAGTGCATTAGTTAACACCTTTTGACCAGCCGTAACATTTGCCAATGCCATTTCTTTAAAAGGCTCAATTTCATCAAGCTCTAGACAATGACATGCTCAGAAGGCATCAGATTACTATGAAAGAACAGATGGTGCTAAAGTCATGTGACCTGGTCTCTGGTCGAAGGAAAATAAAAAGGAAGGCGGAGGGCAATTCAAGGGAGAGTCTGAATCTACGGGACTTCCTTTTCTACGCTAATGGAGACGTTGTGATGCCACAACGTAACTCACGTTCAAACACTATAACGTTCGCTTGCGAGCGAATCCACTTGACTTTGGGGGGGGTCCTGAGGTCATTGCGATCGGGGTCGTTTGAGGCACGGCACTCGTAAACACCCGTGTCGTTGAGTGTTAGGTTGGTGAGGATGAGCGTGCTGGTGGCGTGGTTGATATAGGTGGCATTGATGTGTACGCGATCTTCTCTCGCACCGTCGAACAGCTGAGTGACCGTTTCAATTGGCTCTTCGCCCTCAATGAACCACCACTGAACTTCCGGGATGGGGTTCCCTATGACCTCGCAATCCAACTGGCCATTGTCTTCCATGAGTTTCATCTGAGACAAGGGCGATTTTATGAAGCCCGCTGAACATTTGATGAGTGATTTGGGTTTAGGGTTGATTTCATTTGAGATGATATGAATAATGATTAGCAGACAGGCAGGCAAAGAAGAAGAGAAACAGCAGAGGAGAAAAGAAAAAGAGAGAAACGTTAGAATGGAAAACCAAGAAGGCATACACAACAAACTAACTGGATTTTGAGCATCATGATGCAATGCTTCATGGTAACCAAAACCCAACTGAAGAACATAAGCAGCAAGCATTTTAAAAACACAATGAGTTGAAGCATGCATAAAAAACAAAAAGGTTAGCATATCAAGAAATGCAATGAAAAATTAAATTGAACATGAAATAAAGGGATGACTGTAATGGCTATGACTAATGATGCTTAAAGGGAGTAGTTAACTCAAAACAGGAAATGTATTCAAATCATTTACTCAACATCCCATCATACCAAAACCCGTATGAGTTTTTATTCTACTGTGAAAAAGTTAGACCAAATTTAATGGATTTATAAAGCTTTCAGAAAGCCATACAGGTTTGGAATATGTGGGTTTTTTTTAATTTTGAGCAAACTATCCCTTTAAAACTTGTCATATGATAAGGATTAAACAATTGACATGAACGAATTAAATGAACCCAAAAACAACCATTTTGAAGCTATTCATGTAGACTTGGGAGGAAAACAAGCTTGTATCGTGCTAATCCCCCATGGAGAACTTCTGCGAAATTCTTCTGATCACCTTAAAACAATACCCTGAGCGACGTGGAAGTACGTGCCTAGAGGCTTGAACAACAATTCTTCACATCAATGACAAGAACACTTTGAGATCAGCCCCAGACTTGCTTCCTGCGGTGCAGCACGTGCTTTCAGTGTGTTTGGTTTTGAAACAAGAGTAAGGTACTGCTCCCTTTTTATCCGCTGCTGAGGGAGGAATGTTTTGGTGTTAGCCAGGGAAGGGTAAAAATGGTATACGTCCACAATTCACATCACAGTCAGAGCAATGAGACTCCAAACATGCCTTAGGCCTAAAATAACATGTGCCCTTTGAAAGCAGAACAGGCTTCATTCATTTGACCATCATGAAAGGTCACCTCCAATGTTCACTAAGCGGACCACAATTTTAAAACTGCTCATATAAACAAGCTCTAGAAGGAATTGTAGCATATATATTTGTATATATAAGCGTTTAGATTTAACGTTACCATAAGGCAGATGTATTAACTCAATATTTCAAGCCTAAATTATAAATAATTCCAAACAGGGAGAACAGTAAAGCCAACAAGTATCACTTAGGTACAAAGTCCGCCTCTTGCAGATTTGACTCAATCTGTTCTAGTAAACAAGTCAATAAATTCATCCTCTCACAAACAGACATGTGGATTAATTGGCAGAAGAAATACTGACCCTAAGGTTGATTGTTTCAACATCAAATTTTCTTGGCTCTATCTCATGAACGAATGCTGATAAATCGTTCACTATAAAATGCATTAATCTACATTCAAGTCATAACTGTTTAACCACAAGGCTTTTAAGATTGCTGGCCTAGATGTACGTGGGACACTCAGCTTGCTAAAACACTGCATAAAAAACAACTCAATTACTTTGTTATGGTCAACAAAAATAGACAGAATGTGACCAATTTCAAAATATCAACATTTGCTTGAGATTTTTTATTAACCTTTTAAAAACCTTTTCTGATGCATTATGTATATCTAAATGTAAAAACTAGCAGGGGGGTTTAGGTTTATTTATTGGGTGTTGATTGGATTTTGAAGTATGGGTGTTCGCTTAAATCAATGCAAGCTTGTAGTGGATTGTGGACAGATGGGATTTAAACAGACTAAATGATTCACAATGTCACATAGCATTTTGTTGTTGCTGTTTTTTTACCCCCTACTGCAAGTTAAAAATTTAAGTTAAAGCTTTTTAAAGTTAAATCTAAATGTCTTAACAATAGCATGATAAATTACAATAACAGTGATAATTAGGAAAAATCTTTAATTTAGACTGATTTTTAGACTAGTGAACTAATGACTCGGGCAACCCAGCAAAACATTTCAAAAGCATATAGCCTAGTTTTGCATAGCCCTACACCTAGCGGGAACAATTAAAAAGTTGAAGGACAGGACTATCCTCACCAACCAAGCCAGGTACATGCTGACAAGCCTTTTTAAGTACTAAATGGCTGCCAGTAGCAACACAAAGCAAAAAAAAACAATCTTCTCACGCCTATTCACCTGCAAACGATAAACAGCTGAGCAAAGCACAACTGAAGATTGAGTACTGGGGGAAGGGGGTCTAAATTTAATTCTGATCTGGACACGCTACAATTTCCACCATCCGGATGTTGTACCATAGCATTGTGTGTTGTGTGGAAACTTGACTAAACTTGTTGCACAGATTGTTAAGTTTTAAGGAAGTACCAATGCTTACGTGCAGAAAAGCACCTCTCAAGGTGTTTAGTACTCTATTTCTAACTAAGAGCACGAAGCTGATTAGGTTTGGATTTACCGACCCTGCTATTCATCATCAGCTGCTGCTGCTGCTAGGGGTCTAAAGAAATCATGATGGTGCCAGGCCATAAGGCAAAATCAGTTTCATTAATCTGCCATTCACCAACTGATTTATCTAAAAGAGTGGAATTCATTTTTAATATACAAATACCAATTTCACAGAACATGATTGACAATTCCAGCTAAACGGCTAACTTCCATTAACGTAAGTAAGCAATGGTTGATCGCCTACAAGTTCATTTGGTTAGCGTGGATTCCTGTGCCATTTCCAGTAATGGAACATTATAATGAGCTTAAGATAAGCCTTTTACTGAAACGGGGATAGACTAAAAGATGAAAATTGCTGCCCTACTGCCTGCTTCTTGATGAATGGACAAACATGTTTTGCCTCCATCAGTTTCCATTTTATGATTACAGGCCACTCTCAAGTGATGTTTTACTAGACTTGACAGCACGCCTCTCGAAAACTAGTCTGCTCCGGTTGTCATGGCTGCCTGCTGCTTACCCTGTTTAACACATCATTCACTAACGTTACTACAATAAGTGACCTGCCAGGGAAGAGGACAGGCATTCATATTTTAACTAGCTAAGCAAAGTTAGGTTGCATCCTTTCTGTAATAATTAAAAGGTCAACTAATAAGCATGCGCCTCTGAGAGAACATCTCAATTTTGGGGAAATGTGTAACTTGGTTAAAGGTTCTTGTACAAGAAAAATCAGCAAATCCCCATGATGCGGTTTGTACTTTGCCTTTTAACAACGTGACAATCATTTACATCGCTAACATTTTTTTTTATTATTAAAGATTAATACTGCTCGTTTTTGAATACGTATTACTTTAGTGCTGGCATATTAGAAATACTTAAATAGATTTAATGAGTAAAAACTATTCAGCTGTTGCTACAGCGCCATGCGCGCGAGTTGTTCCCAAGTGGGCTCGTGCTCGACAGTTTGCCGACGATTTAAACGGCCTCTAAACACGTCAAGCCATTTAAAACGTTCATATTCGCTGCATTTGCTTTATTGTACGGTAAATACAGTCGACCTGTCGTCTAGGTCGTGTTTGTGTCAACAGACGGCCTGTGAAAAACGGGCTCGTGAGCTACATGAGCGACTGAAAAACGAGACGCCTTACCTGTCCCAGCCTCGGCTTGGAACCAACCGATACAAACGGCGAGAATTACGCCCAGCAGCTTCCTTCTCATGGTTAAATGTTTTTAAATGCGTAACAGTGTGAATATCGGGCCTGTTTCCAGAGACAGAGACGGTTTGGGGTGAAGCCTCGTCGTCCTCTACTCGTTCGGAGCTCACGCAAGAACGCGCACGTATACAGGCTCGAGGACCTGCGTCATCACGTCCGGCCGTCAACGTCACCGCCCTGCGTGTACAAGATGATTTCGACATGTTTAGGTTTTCAGAAATAATGCAACATGTCATTTTTAACTAACCACTGGTGTGTTTATGGGAAAGCATGAGTATATTGTCCAATGTTTGTCTAAAGCTGTAGAATGAAAGAGCATTTTTGATTGGATAAGTAGCCTACTGTCTGACATGTGGCTAGCTCCAAAAATTAGAATTAGTTTCATAAGAAGGTTATAAGTTCATAACTTAAATTTTAGTCTATCTTGAAACAGTTTATGTCTGTTTTTTATTGATTGATTGATTTTTTGAAGCTTTATACAAACAGCATCCACCCTATTTACTTTAATTACATTTAGATTTTGCTTAACCTCTCCCTTTGTTTTTCACAGACGAATAAAGTTATGCAGGTCTAGAGTAAGATTAGGGTAAGTAAAAGAGTGAATGAGATTCATAGATTAAATAATCCTTAATAATTAACATATGACAATGACTTGTTTCTAAAGTTTGTAAACCCTTCGCAGCAGGCAATGCTCTCCATCCTCATCAAAGAGATTCAAACTGGGCTCATTGTTCGTTTGTTTCTTTGATTATATTGGGACGGTTCCTTCCTTGGAAAAATACACATGTTCCATCTATCTGGAGATATTTATAGTTAAAACACATTAGAAAAACAGCATTGTCTTGCAAAGACTAAGCTTTTTGTAGATCCTCAAAATTGTGCTGGTGCTGTATCAACAAGAACAGTCAGCTAAAATAGGCTAAATAACAGATAAATAATTTACAATAATAAAAAATAAATGAAACAGTTGATTTTGGTGTTTCAGTAAATAATAAATCGCCATAAAATTACCTTTATTCAAAATAAGCGTATAAATCTTGTTTAGAATTATATATTTATTATATTATTTTAAACAACGTCAAAGAAAGGCTATACAGTGTGATTCAGCTATTTAATATTTCAGAACCGCAGTTTGATACAGAAAATACAGAAGTTTTACAGAAACCGTCAAGCTGCGCAAAGGGAATTAGCTTTGCTTCCGTAACACTAGCACACAGGCTTAATGATGTTGAGCTATCAACATTTATTAAAAACTATAAAAGGTTAGCACAAACAATCTTAACAAAAACATTTCTCTCTCAGAAGTCTGTGGCCACACTAAAAACTAATGAATATATGGCAGCAGGCCAACTTGTGCAACAACAGGCCTACGTGAGAATTAGCATTTTAGCATTAGCATGGTTTTTAGATGAGCAGCTTCTGTGTTCTTTTGCGTAAAATTACGTCTGTAGTTAACATTAACATTGATAAAGCCTCCTACATTTGTTCTACAACATAAATCACAGGCATTACAGTCAGGTTTGTGTACTGTACAAGCTGTTAGAAAGCTAGAGAGTCAGAAGCAGATTGTTACATAACTGTTACTGCCTCCAGTGGCTTAAACATCAATGTTTTATCCATGCGGGCATATGGCTGTCCATAAACACCCTGATTGCTGTCTTTTAGTTTTACATATTTAATATTACAACAATGGTCCTGCACATTAAAGCAGACTAGAAAATATAGATTTCGGTACTAAAATTCAGTACAAAAAATACAAACGCAAATGCCTTGCCACTTATTTTTTACTTATGAAACAGTACAATTTGTAGGTTTAATGTATTAATGTCTTTAGATTCTGACGCTGGTTTATTTCGGTTAAGCTTTATGATATGGATTATGAATCCAGAGTAAAAATTGCTTACATATTCCGACCAGCAGATGGCGCAATTGCTCAAATGTTTCTGTGTTGGTCTTTTGCGGGGGTGCGATGCTCAGCAAACAATAAATTAATTCTTTGAAATCAAATAATACATAGATTCAGTGAAATTAGAAGCTTGTGCGGATGACTAGATATATTAGCCTAAAATATGCGCAATGCCTATAAAGCCTATAAAACCTATCAACTTCCACTCTCTCAAGTATTTTTCAAAAGTCAGTCAGTAGATGAAAAATGATGAAAAAATTATTAGTTTAACATCGTGATGGATGTCAGGGGACAAGATCTGCATCTGCTTTTTAAGCTCTACTTAAGTGTTTTATCACATTTATAGGAAGTCCTTTGGGGCTTTCGGGAAAGAAAGGCAGTAAATCCATTCTTGCATTCATTTTCCAAGTTCCTGAAGCACAATACCATGCGGCCTGTAGAAATAATGATTTAATGGCCTGTAGAGACATATCTGTAAGATTTCAATCCAAACCCTGTGGCTGCCGGGTTTGTGCGCTACCTATTGAAATGCCTCCAGTTGACAGAAACAGATCTGAATCTCAGGGAGAAGGTAGGAGTTTCCGCATAATTGTCTGTCAACCAATCATGGCTCTCTGTCCACTCGCCTGACCGCGATTTAAGATATCATTTTTAGGGTGTGCGTTCACCGCGATTACGACCTAGAGTAACACTAGGAGCAAAACATGGACTGTTCAACTTTACAACTGGGGATCAATTTTTTATGAAGTGTTGCGTTTTCTTTTAGTGAGCAAATTCAGTAGGCCATTAAGCAAGCAAAATAAATAAATAAATACATAAATAATCACATTTTTTCTGTTTTCTGAACAATAAACAGTTGATTTTATGACATGAAAATTCTATTTAGCTGCCACATTGCCAGTCTGCATAAAAATAGTTGGCTGCACAATATTGTTAGTCGGGCCAAGTCATGATGCTTCATAAAGCGTCTGATAAGGAGAAAATGCCCCCATTATTTACTTCCAAATGCTCAGTATGCTGAAGTCATATTTCTGTTAACAAGGTTGTTCAGTTCATGAAGTCTTCAGTTCTTCGGGCCCATGGGTGAGCTTTATCTGATGTGTGTGGGAGCCATGACTGGAGGAATCTGACAGCACAGACGCTGCTATGTTTGCGCTCATTAACTCAGCTATTGTGTCCACTGATCCTCGTGCGGCACCCCCATGTCTGTCCCAGTTGAAGCAGCCTATTTGTGTCTGAAGAGTTTACCGACATCTATTCAGAACTATAAAGAAATTCCTGTTCACATTAGTTGCTGTTACTCTCCTTGCGTGTTTTATGTATTTATTTATTTAGCAGTAAGCTGACTGTTTGGTTTTTCATTCACATTTTAATATTTATAAGCATAAATAGTATACATTTATTTTTGTGAATTTTTGAGTAATATATATTATGGCTTTATCATGTTTAATTGTATTTTATAACATTTAAATTATTCTATTTAGCCATTTTTTTTTTAATAATTAATCATTTAAAAGGCCAGACGCTTTATAAATAGTACCAATTTTTCCTTGTACTATTTTTGTGATTGCGAAGAATAACATTTTGTATTTATATTGAAAAAAAAAAAACATCATTAGCTCTAAATAAAGAGCAAATAATGAGATCTCATTGTAAAAAAAAAAAAAACTGTAATATTATCAAATATTTTTGTGATTTAAAATGCATGTTTTCTATTTTGTATACTTAAAATCTGAAGTTTCTGAGCAGTCTCCAGTCTTCACTGTCATATGCTGATTTCCTGCTTAAGAAATATTTCTTTTTATTATTAATATCAAAAACATTTAATATTGTTGTAAAAACTAATATTCATTTTGGGGTGGGGCGGGTTAAAATAAATATTATTTATTTTAATAAGTGCATTTCAATAAAAGCAATGTGCCCTTTCTGAATAAAAGAAGTAAATTTTGATTCGTAGTGTACATTTATTACTTAATTAGATATGATGAGCATTATAAGAAATAGTGGCTATTCTACAGTTTGTGAACACTAAATTTTAACTTTATCGTCTAATTTCACAGACAAGGCTTAAACCTAAAATGTAAGTCTGAGCCGTTTTAACTGAAGAAACTTGCAATGACTGATCATAAAATATTTCAATGTCTTTGTTTTGTCTCAAAGTTTTGTCTCAAAGTCCACACCAGTAACGTTTTAAAAAATTACTTAAATGTCCTAATTTAACTATGGCCTAATCCTGGTTAGTCTAAACCCTGTTTATGAAACCGGGTTTATAATCTGAACACGGTCTCCTTGTATCTTGCTCCAAAGAGCTCTGGCGTTCATTGCATCCGAGTCAATGTTTCATGGACCCCTGTTTTTAAGCATGTCTATAAAAAAAAATGCTATTCCCCAGGCCAAAACATTAGACTGGAACTTCCTCAGTTCCTGAGTCATGCGCTGGTTTAGGTCTGAACAACTGGACTCCGTCATCAACACCCATCTGCAGGCGTCGTGTATCAGACAGAACAGTAATATACTGTTGATGTGAGCTATCCACACCAGCTGGGAGCATTGCTTCACACGTGGTGAAGAAACACACCGTGTTCCTGCTAACAAGGCCTATTTTCAAAAACCAAAATGTCATAGTTTACTCATCGTCATGTGTAATTAATGCCTTCAGAAGTCATCAGAGATACTTTTCTAGCTCTTTTGGAGCTTGACAGCCCCTGGTCACCATCCACGTTCAATGAATGGAAGAGAGCAGCTATCACATTGTGCTAAACATCTGCTTTTCTGTTCCACAAAGCTGATTTAGTTATATTTTGTAACCTGTTGCTGATGGAAACATCCATCGTTGGTGGCACAAAGCCGTGGTAGATTGTTATCTGTTAGTTGGAAGGTAATAACCAGTCCAGATTAGCCAATTGGGCTTGGTCAGGCCTCAGCGCATTAAAAACATTACAGTTGCTTTACATTACAGACCAGTAATGACTTTGATGGTGCAGATAAGAGGAAATGGATCTGGATGTTTTTGTGGTTCTCATGCGCAACAGGGGAAGATGTCAACTCGAGGGCCTGTCCTGCAGACAGATCATGTATCATAAGCCAACTCTGGCTGAATTTCAGAGAAAACAGACCCCATATGGGCACATGAGAAGACATTTAGACACTAAATCATTTATGAAAACTACAAGAAAATGAAATAGCGTAAGTTCGTTAACAACATCCAACATGAAACACTGTAAATTTGCTTGAAATTTGGTGGAAATGGAAATAAAATCTATATTTAATTATCATTTAGCTATTTGTCATTTGTAAATAAATCTCAGTATAAAAAAAGCATTGAAGTGTTGTTTTAATTTGAGACAAGTCAAGTCCTATCTTTAGTTTTAGACCACACGGTGAGATCAGATAAAATCTCTGCTCGGTTTGCTGTACATTGCACTCGACCGGGACATTTAGTGGTTGCATAACTTCCGATGCATACTGTTGTCTTAATCTATTTTACTTGAAGCGAAATGCAATTGCTTGCACCCGTTAACCTTAAGCATGTGGTTTTGGTCAATTTACAGGAATAGTGTAGCCAAAAACGACAATTCTGTTATCATTTAGGCCTACTCACTCTCCATATCTTTTCAAACCCGCATGGCATTCTTTCTTGTGTGAAACAAAACAGGAGATGCTTTGCAGAATGTCCAAGTTGCTCATTCCTATATATCTAAAGTGAATGAGGACCACAGACGATCAGCTGTTTGGCTGGTCACCATTTACACAAAGTCATTCAGGTTGGATGCTTAAGCAAATGTGTTTGTTTTGCCAATCATTATTACATACTTCGGTCTTTAGCGACCCGGACCTATATATCCAACACAGATGGATCTCTAACTGCGGCAAAAAAAAATAGATAACTAGCTTACAGAAGACATGTTACCTTTCAAAAGTTAGAAGGGATCGATCTGAGGTGATGATTTTACCATCGCTCTTCCAGAGTATATTGATGATATTCTTTTGTTTTATGCAGGATCCTAATTATGAGTGAGACATCAAGTCATCATTGTGTATCAAACAGTGCCACCTCGAGGAATAAAAATGCATTGCACTTATTGAGTCATCAGATATGTAAGGGAAAATATCCTTTAGGGCTGTCAAATGATTAATCATGATTAATTGCAGGTTTTTCTTTGCACTAATAAATCCACCCTTCGGTGGTAGCACTCA
>JAUMHP010000079.1:6494348-6508421 GCA_032361065.1 Enteromius trimaculatus | reverse complement strand
TTTACTTATTTTTGTGTCATTTAAGCAAGACAGTTGCATTTTTGTATTAGTGATGTTATGTGTGTTTATGTTCAAGTGCTGGTTCATTTGCAGCACTTTTTTATATAAAAGTGTAACCGTTACTGTCATGGAGAGTGGTGTGTAGGGGAACGTTACATATTAAGTTTGTCACGACTAGATATTATTGTTAAATAGCCTATTATCTGCCCTCAGTTTTAATTTTGAGCACCCGCCCCGTTAAACATCTTTGCACGGCCCTGAAATGACCATTTTAATCTCAGGTACGTAGGTCTACGTGTTTTGTACAGGACTGTGTGCACTAATAAGTGTTATCCATGATAAAGTTTGTATTAAGGTATTCATGTTAAAATGGTTTAATTTGTAAGTTTTACACATGTACATTTTTACTGATGTTGTCTCGTCTTGTAGTGTTGTCATGGTCTGGACAGAAAAATGGCTTTCCGCTGAAGCCTTATCTCATCTGTCTGTAAAGACAAGGTGTAAATCAGTCAAAAGTCTTTCGTCAGTTTCTCTTCCCGTATTCATCCAGCAAATTGAGGCTGCAAAATAGATCCTGACAACACATGGCATTTAACTTTACTGCTGTGTCACAACACGTAATTACTAATGCTTTGATACCGTCTGGTTTGCACTTCCTGCACGTTCTGAATCGGTAAACCGGCCTGTAACGACACACACCATGAACAAATTAGGGGCGCCACTCATAATGAGTATGACAACACATGTGACGCACAAGTGGTGATTCTCTGAGATGGAATTTTGAATAAAAATGTCACATCAGCTATGAAATCAGGATGTGGCAAACCTTCGAAGTTAGACATAACAAGAAGATCGCCTTACTTCTTTATGGTGTACAGTGTGGATTTACTTAAACACCCAAACAAACAGAACTTTGTTTCTTATTTGGACAGAAGGCAGACATAATTTCAGACACTGAACACCTGATGACCTCCTTCTGTCATAACAAGAAAGTTAAATCAGGCCTGTAAATTGCTTTCAGGATTACTGTGGAACATTCTAGACAAACAGAAACAACTATTTTTTAAACACAGAGAAAAGGGAGACGTCGAAACAATGCATTACAAACATTTTTATGGAATTGTTATGGCCTGCTAGTGCAAACAATTAATTCCAGCTCCAATGTAATAAAAGAGCCCTGGATCAGAATATAAACATCTCTCAAAGTTAAACCAGATGCGGGGTGCAGTCGGGATTCGGGAGAGCCTCTCAAAGAGGGGGAAAAACAAGAGAGCTTTTTCAGACAGGAAAATGAGTCAATAACCCTTATATTTCTCACTACTGCCACTGGTAGTTAAGGGGCCTACTCATAGACAGCAGACTAATCCTTCCAAGTCCCCCAACGATGTTATATAATTGGGAAAAATCTAGAACTTTAAATGCTTGGAAAGACTATTGAGAGTAAATTCTCTGAATTAAGAACTGTTCATTTTTCTTTGTAGTGTTTTGCACAATACCATGATGTTGCAATGGTCACCTTGGGACTCTCTGAGAGACCTGACACACAAAAAATGCTCTTCATTTTAAAAAATGTAGGAGTAATTTTTTATTCTAACAGTGTTATGTGTGTATATTTTATGTTTATATTTAAACTCAAATTGAATGACATGAATTGGGCCAAAATCTAAAGCTTGAATCATCAATTATGAAACTCATGTTAACAAAGTAAAATGTTTTTAATGACAAAAATGTAAGGTTGCGATAACCATGGTCTTAAACAAAATATACAAAACTAGGGAAACATTTTAAAATGATAATTTCCATGTCCCATGTAAATAAGTATTACAATTATAATAAAAACATATAAACTAATATAAAACACATCATTTTAAAAATGGAAATATACTAGAAATTCAATTTGCAATGCAAAATTCAAGATTGGTCATGCATTTCTTATTTAAATGTACATTTCCATAACCACACATGTGCAAAGTTTGGTGCAGAAGGAAAATAAAAATGAAATAATATTATTTTCATTTGCCTTTTACAACAGTAAGCTTAAAATGTAAATTGAATACTAATTTGAACGCTGTATAAGTTGAAATGCTGTATGAAAATGTATATGTGTAACATGTCCAAGCTGAAATAGTAGCAAAATTATCCTTTAAATGTTATTTGTATGAAATACATTGTCATTTTGAATATTGCATTGCAAATTGAATTTCCCTACACATATGCTTCCATAAAGAAATATGTTACTAGACAGTTTAATCCAGTATAGGGAAATTCATAGGTATATAAATGCCATTATCACTTTATTGTTAAATATTAGAATAAATATTTTTAAAATGTATCGTCGTTTCTAATCTATTAATACCATTATATTGGAGAAATATATATATATATATATATAAGTTTTTTTATCAGGTTATTTTTATTTTATTTCTATATTTAAACAATTTTTGTCTTTATTAGATAGGATAGGTCACAACTGACAGGAAGTTAAGTGGTAGAGAGATCGGGAATGTCGATCTGAATGTCGGCGCACACAAGGCTATCGGTGCCGACTAAACAATTGACTGTTTAATAATGACCCAATAGAATCATATTAACACAACATTAATTTTGTGTTTTAATAGAAAAAAAAGTAAGTAAACAATACAAAAATATGCAATTGAATAAACTGAATTTTACAGTATATATTCAGATACCGCAAAAGGTCTCTATTTACAGGAAGGTTAAATATGTGCTAAAAGAAATGGCACTTGTACAATGATGATTTACACAAATACCTGCGTCTACCTGCATCTTTTTTCTTTTCTTTTTTTCCATAACACAATACAATTTACCGGGAATCGGATAAAACACCTAGTCATTGAAATTCTCCCTCTGACCATTTAAGCATACAACAAGGTCAAGCGACCATAAAACTCGAACACAAGCAAAACGACAAAAACACAACCCGAAAAT
Source organism: Enteromius trimaculatus (assembly GCA_032361065.1). Taxonomy (NCBI): domain Eukaryota; kingdom Metazoa; phylum Chordata; class Actinopteri; order Cypriniformes; family Cyprinidae; genus Enteromius; species Enteromius trimaculatus. The sequence continues at coordinate 6,505,472 of JAUMHP010000079.1, read as the reverse complement.
GTGAAAACCATTCCGACAGTAGAATGTACTGTACATTATTTGGCTGTCCCAACATCCTCGTAAAAAACTGCTGCCATCAGACTTGTAGCTGGTAATTTCATTGCTTGGTGGGTGGCTCAGTTTGGTCTTCACGTCAGTGTGAACGTGGCCTGGAAGCGTAGCTGTTTTGGCTGAGTAATCCCTCTGAATACAAACAGTACACGCACAACACTTTATCTCATTGAGAAAGTAGTCCCATGTCCATAAGAATTTCAACTGTGACTCCACATGGCTTTTGAGGAGAGGCACATTTTTGGGAAAGCTGTACTGTCATAGTTTTTTGCTGGTTAATACCGGTTTATTGTGTGTAGAGTTGTCAAAAAGCTCATGGCTGACAATGCTGATATACTTTGCTTGGCAGTGCTCATGTCAAGGTTCCCACTGTCTTAGAAAACTAGGAAAATGTTTTAAAATGATAACTTCCAGGTCTAGAAAACCATGGGAATTAACAGTTAATATACTGATCAAACACATATAAATAATATAAAATATTAAAAACGTCAAATGTTATGTTCTAAAATATTTAGTTGACAAGAAATAGCTCTTTGTGAAAAATAGACATTTTTATCCAGTAATCATGAGGAAATTCTACGGGAATGTGCATGTTTACATTATTCGGGTTTGACGTGTACATGAAAACTGTAGCAAAACCCACAATAAATACCTTGATAAAGGCAGCCGGTGTACGGATATATGGTGTTAACACATAAATAACACAGACTTCCTTACTTTTCTCCAATAAATAGTAGCTTGTAGTATATTTACAATATGCACACTGTCAATTCATCAGTTCAGTTGTCCTGTTAAAAAAACCACACGTTTTCTTTAAGTATGAATTGCATGCGTTTAAAATACTAGTAGTGGTTCTTTGGAACGGAGAACCGTGTTGTGAGACTATATGGTTTCATACAGGTTCTCTCACGTCTTATGTGCCATCATAATATGTACATGGATCTGCTCTTGACGCTTTCAGAAGAGTGAGTTCTCCTCGCTTCCTTCATTACCTGTAAGATATGATGTTAGAATGAGTTCAGTGTGGATGTATCGGAATCTTGCAGGTGTGTAAAAGCTTACTTCTGCAGTGTCCGTAATGGCGGACCCCTATGGATCGCCCCAAAAAGCAGGTAGCCCTACGCAGGTGGCAGGCGCTGGGGTAAGTGATGTTATCGTTGCCGCAGATGGTTTGCTCTGTGACCATGGGCATCGGGCAGGGTGCAGTGCGGCACATGACGCAGTGGGCACTGTTGGTCTGGTCCGTCACGCAGGTATGTGTCCCAGGACATACGACATTTGAGCAGGACTCTGAAAGAATAGTGTCAAGAATCAAGAAAATGATGGGTGAAAAAGATGCAACTGACCACCACTATTTAGCCAAAAAAAGAAGCAGAAAGCAGAAATTGTTGCTTAATTTTGGACATTCCTTGTTAAAAAGGAAGATTTTGTATTTAATCTCTTACGCCCATGTCGTTCCACATCTGTTAAAGCTTTATTCTTAATCATAACACAATTTAAGATATTTAGCAGGAAAACTTTGAGGCTTGTGACTGTCCCATTAAGTAATGAACACTGTCAAGGTTCAGAAAAGTATGAATATATCATCAAAATAAATCATCATTTGATGTCAGTTGCTCAATCTGAGTGTTATAAAGCGACGAGAATCATTTTTGTACGCAAAGAAAATAAAAATGATGTCTTTATTCCACAATTTGTCTCATTTGTGTCTCTCCTCGTCACGGTAGCCCCATTTAATTGTCTGAAACTTGACAGCGTTCACTACTTGGCATTCAAAAGCCTCCCAGTTTTCATCCAAAATAGCTTTAACAGGTTTTGAGCGACATGGGAGTAAGTTTAATTTTGGGGTCAAGTAACCCTTTAACGTTACATTTTCAGTCACTTATATTTAACGCAATCAAGTGCACATTTTCACAAGGGACTAGTGAATATTATTAAAAGCAAACATGAACTTGAAACTCGTGGTTATAATCCGAAGCGGAAGCTTTTCAGTCAGTCTGCAAAAGATTACACCGAAATAATGGACTCAGCATGTGGAACCTGCAGCGTACTTTTGCATTCCCCCTGGTACATAATCTCCAGGTCAGGGTGACCTCTGCAGCGAGCCATCAGGAGAGCGCACTCGTCCTTGTATGAGTTCCCATCGCTTCCACACACGGCGTGTTTAGTGGAGATGTTGGAACAGTCTGGAGAGCATACGCACTGGGGACGTCCAGATTTCATCCTGCACACCTTTCCAGGACCGCAGCTCACCCCCTCACAGTTCTCTGCAAGACAAAGTTGGTGGACAAACGTTAATTTAAAAAGAAACCTGTTGTATTTAATACTGAAAAATAAAACATTAATCAGTTCCTATTTGTACGCTGTTAGCTTAGCAACATACTAACATCAACACTCTTGAACTCAATTGCAAGCTGAGTCATTCTGAGTCAATGAGTCATCCATTGATTTGATATTGTCCAATAGTTGTCTACCCCATTTAAGCCAGGGCAAAAAAACACATCAGAAACTGTTTCTACGATTCAGGCCCCGTTATCCCAGCTTATGGTTCCCATTTCTGCAAGTTCTTTAATATCCTGTTGTTCCCCTTCCTCGTGAAGCCAACCAAATCACTCAAGGCCGAATCAGATACCTCTACCTCCACTGGAAATCCCAGCATAACCCTGTCATGTTTCCTCGAGATCCGCCGGCAGTCACACATGATTAACGAACTGCCTTGTCTGCCCCCAAAAAACAAATGTAAGGAAATGCGCCGGACAGACGCTAAGCGCAAGTTGAGCTTTCAGGAATGCTTTGAAGCATTTTGACATTGAGAACACGCTGGGGAGGTCACACAGTAGGGTCCGCTAGTCCATATAGTTTTATGATAATGGAAAGCAAACGCCATGGAACAAACAATATAACAGACTTTCACTTCCAGTGTTCAACCCCCCACCCCAAGTGTCTAATGATGCCGATTGTGTTTGAGGCTTATGAGGACCAGACTTCTCCAGCATGTGGCACACATTTTTCTTTGCGGTGTGCTGGAATTCAGTCATCTCCGAGAGGGAAAGGCAAAACAAGTCTGCTTTCCAATAAGCATTGGGAAAGAGTGAATGCTGAGAGAGCGAGGAGAGAGAAGGGGGAAATATAGTTGATTTTATGTCTATTTTTTAAGGTAAATTTGAAAGAATTTGCAATGTGCTATTGTTACGTAGATATGGGCTGAATTAAAGTGCGGGATGGAATCCAATCATTTCAGTAGAGATCTATGTAATCAGGAATTGTGCGTGATTGGGAAATCTGGAAATCCAATCTGGAATTTTGATTTGCAACTTGCTGTTACTAATCAAAAGTAGGTCATATTAAAGTGCAGTCACATTTTACCATTGTTCAGTGAATTTCAGTTCAGTAAAATCCAGTTATTTCCATAGAAATTGTGAATTTCGTATGAGGGCACAATCAAGAATTCCGTATTGCAATGTTTAGTTGCTAATTAGATGTAGGTCATATTAAGCCTAGTTCACACTACAGGATTTTAAGCCCGACTTGCCAGTAAACCAGCTCACCAAAATGTAAGGGCTGTTATTGGGGGAAAATCATGAGGTGATTGGGGCTTGTCAATCTTTATGTGTGAACGACTAAACGATGCGTCAAAGAGGCTCACTGTTGCCGGCGACGCCAAAGAAGTATCTAGCATGCCAAATGCCTGGACCAGCCTCAACATCACATGGCATCTGGTGTTGTGACGAGCTACAGCCAATGAAAAAGCAAAGCGTAGGTTGAGGTCAGTGAAAGAAAAACAGCGCTAATTTCTTCCCGCAGTCCATTTTCAAACAAACAAACTCCAGTTTGTCACCTAACGACTTTACAAACCACGTTTTGTCACAGGAATGACGTGAGACAACACGTGGTTTGTAGAGTCGTTAGGTGACAGAGTTTTTGTCAGCCTGGTAGTGTGTTACCGATCATTTACGTATTTTCACGTACTGTGAACACCACAATGACTTAAAGACAGACAGTCAAGTCATTTAGTATGAAAAACACAGTTATCTGCCGACATCTAAAGTGGTGTAGTGTGGACCTGGCTTTGAGGTGCAGTCACATTTACCACTGTTCAGACATTTTTTAAACAGAGAAAATCCAGTCATTTCAATAGGAATTCACAGAATCATGAATATGTAGCATTAGGGCAAAATCCACGGCAAAATTTACAACGTAGGTTGTACGAATGGGCTGTCACATTTACCGTTGTTTAGTGAATTTCTGCAAGTGAAATCCAGGTATATCAATAGAATTCCACACAATCTGGAATTTCGTATGACGGTTAAATCCTAACAATCTGGAATTTTTCTATGCATCCACACAATTTTGAATTGGGATTTGCAACTATTTAATATGACCTAATACTACTTGAATATGCAGTGTGTTGAGCATGGTGGAAGAAGTAACGGTAGAAGAGTAAATTATGTTGTTTTTGTTTTATTTGCGCAAAAAAGTATTCTTGTAGCATCGCAAAAGTTGATCCACTGATGTCACATTGATTTTTTGCTGGTGTTTTTGCTACATTTCTGGATCAGGGATCATTTCAGTTGTATTGCTGTCTATGGAGGGAAAGATCTCATCTGATATCATCAGAAATATCTTCATTTGTGTTCCGAAGATGAGCGAAGGTCTTATGGGTTTGGAACGACAATGAGGGTGAGTAATTAATGGCAAAATTTAAATTCTTGGGTGAACTAACCCTTTGTTTGAAAGACAGTCATTTCAAGCAGAATCTATGTGATCAAGAATTTTGTGTAAGGGCAAAATATTTACCTACAAAGATTGTGCAACGTTGGTCAAACAGTCCTACTCATGTTTAGCGTTGACCAACAAAAAGTTATATGGTTTAAAAGTGACTTCACAACACTGCTGGCAATTGACAATGGACCATTTTTGGACAACAAACTTTTACTAATGTCACTACAACTTTAGAAGGAGGAAGATTTTCATTCTGGAGAGGATTTGATTGCATGAAATGAGCGAGAGCAGGATAGCTGATTTCTTGGTTTCCCTGGAGGAGGATGACTATAAATTTTAAATGCATCTATCTGCTAAAATTACCTGCTAAAAGTGAATTTTAAGAGTGCACAATCATACAGATTACCTCAAAGCTAATATATATGCACTAAAAGCCACAAAACTACAATTTTGAGCACAATTATGGGCTTACTGGGCTGAGGAAATTCTTTCTAATTATCATGTCGGCTAACTTGTTTACTCCAGTAATAACACTCTGTGTTTAAAATGTCTGATAATAGTAGAGGTTTGGAGCCCTTATATGAACCCACGTACCTGGCCAAGGCGATCAGTAGTAAATGTTTTCCACAACAGCCGGGGAAAGTTAAACAAAACATCTGTTGTAGATCCATGATTTTTAAACTCGCTGAAGAACTTGCATTGCAAAGAAAACTCTCCAAACCAGCATTTGGCCTACAGTACTAGATTTGATCTCCTCAACCAAAATGGGTTCAGCCCTAATTTGCAAATAAGGAATGTTCTCTTGTGTGTGTAGAAGGCTTTAAAATGGTAAACAATCAGGAGAAAAGGGAATAAATATTGTCACTGGGGTGGCAAACACTTCTGGTACTTTGTACTTTGGTACTTTTGGTAACCAGTTTCCCACTGATATCAACAAGTTGGAATGGGGCAACACAGTCTACCAGCTGAGATCTTAGAATAGAGGTAAATACGAGTGTGTACCTTTGCACGGCTTACAGGAAACTATTCCCAGGAATCCCAGCAAGCTGACTTCATTGATAGGCAGACTGGTATTGGACCAGGCAGTGTCCAGGCGGCCGGCTGCACAGCACTCTTCCCTGCTCACGCCTCTCATGAGCACCATGTCACAGCGGTGCTCCGGACCCTGCTGCAACCAGCACATGCCAGCTAGACAAACAGATACAGAATGAAAACATACATTATCCATCTCAGATTATTGCCAACGAGACAACCCTGACATCAACTTGTGATGTGTTTTCTCCATTCCTTCACAGTAGCACATATGAATCTGGAAAGTATTTGAGGATTAAAACAAAGATAATCTCAGATATGTCATAATACCCAATAAAATACGCCATATGAAAAATACTTAAATTATGAGGAATAAAGAACATTTTTTACAGGATTTTACAGGTTTTAGCTGGTCAATCAGACTGGTCTTAGCAAGCTGGTTTTAGGTTTTGGCCACTTTCCAGCTGGCCAGGCTGGTCTTAGCTGGTCAGTCTGGGAGACCCGCTAAAACCAACCTGATGAGCCTAAACAGGCTGGGAGACCAGCTACTTCCAGCTTAAACCAGCTCATAGACTAGTTTTAGGTGGCTTTATATATTCCAAAAGTGGCAGAGAAGCACTCAGAAGTGGCATTTAGCGGTCTTTACATAGACTGTTTAATTTCGCTGTTTAAGTTGGCATAAATGCATTTACACAAATACAACTGTAGGCTTTGATACTAAGGGGTGAAGCTGTTCATAGCAGGCTTAATTTTGTCTGTTTTAAATGCTGAATTAAGTTTTTACACTGAATTGTAAGCAGGCACAGAGCAACCCTAACGTGTAAAGATTTAATTAATAGATAAACGCTGGCGCAATAAATCTAAAGTTTAGATTCATTTGCAAAATTAGCATTTATTGTTGCCCACCCATAAAGGAGGGTCAAAAATAACTTCTGATAGGCTTAAGTTAACAGTATAAATTACTTTGCCATACAATTATGTGTGTATCTAGAGGTTTCTAGAGCTTATTTGAATAACATTTCAGTAACCACAAATGTTACATACAAAGTTTACGCTAGTAAACAGAAATCGCCTTTGCGTGAGGAGGTAACCATAGCAACAGCTGCTCGATCACTGTCAGTATTGAACTGTACATCCACTAAACGTAAGTTTGTTATTTTTAATGTCATTGTTATAAATTAACGTTAGGGTTTTCTTTAAATAGCGCCAGCGTGTGTTTACTTCACACACACATAAAACCTGCACGCGGTAATCTCTATTACCTACATTGGAAGTTAGTCACCATTCTTCTGTAACAAGATGACGACGAAAAGCGAAATATTCGTTCACTTACCGTTCGTTCGATGATCTTCAAGTATTTCACAAACTGAAATAAGTATCACACAGTGTAGCACAGCCAAAAAGTTCATGATGCTGTTGAATACTTCTTTAAGCAGATGTTGGGACCAGCGGCGTACCTTAAAAGTACTGAGACTGATAAGAAGTCTGGAGAGCTATTAACGTGGGTTGTTTCCACTAGGTTTCGTGAATGGGCTTGTTTGTAAGTGATTTCGGTCCGCCTCTGTATAAATATTTTGCCCGAGTAAATTATGCTTCTGGGATGGGCGATGATTCCAGCCAGTTACGTTGCTGATGCAGTTGTGTACTTAAGTCAGTTCTCGGATATGAGGCTGAAAAACTCCCACAACTTCATCTCGGTCCGTCTGAACTCAGTTAACCAAGATAACTTTAATGGCGAATGTATAGATTATGCAAGTAAATATCTCTCTCTTTCTCTCTTTAAATTTAATAAGTATTAAATTATTGCCTTACAAAACAAAGCAAACATTGGACATAGGCCCATTTATTATAATAATATACAATATATGTATAGTAAAGTTTTTACCTCAATATAGCCTTGAATTAAAAAAAAAACACCCTTGTGTTGAGCAAAAATATCCACCTTTCAGTTAAAGTCTACCGTAATTATAAAGCTGAGTCTTGTCTGACCAACATACAAAACCACTGCTAGAGAAAACACTCAATTAGTGCAATTGCAGTTTGAACCAAAACCTCATAGTTACTGAGATTTATCTCTTGTAACAACTAGCTAGCCCGGCTTCCTTTAGTAAATGTACATTTATAATGTGCATGAAGGAAACATGATGCATTAATGAAGCTAAAGGTAAATTTGGTTTAATTAAAGGTTTAATTTGTCTTACGGGAAACATGCAAGTATTTTTGTTGACCTTGGGATAACATTGTGATGAACCCGATTTGAAGAAACAGTTTACAGTTGTTGTGAAGTTTAGGCTTACGATCAGTGTTTGGCGATTGTACATCAGTCTCAGTCATCTATCATTTAATCTGATTTTAGGCATTACTCGTGGGTAAGGGTAGGTTTAGGTGTAGGGATCAAGACAACAGTGTGTACGCAAAGTATTCAGACCCCCTTGAATATTTCACTCTGTTATATTGCAGCCATTTGCTAAAATCATTTAAGTTCTTTTTTTCCTCACTAATGTACGCACAGCACCCCATATTGACAGAAAAACACAGAATTGGATTAAATTCAGATTTATAAAAAAAAAAAAAAAACTGACATATCACTTGGTCCTAAGTATTCAGACCCTTTGCTCAGTATTTAGTAGAAGCACCCTTTTGATTGAATACAGCCATGAGTCTTTTTGGGAAAGATGCAACAAGTTTTCCACACCTGGATTTGGGCATCCTCTGCAATTCCTCCTTGCAGATCCTCTCCAGTTCTGTCAGGTTGGATGGTAAACGTTGATGGACAGCCATTATTAGGTCTCTTCAGAGATGCTCAATTGGGTCAGGGCTCTAGCTGGGCCATTCAAGAACAGTCACAGAGTTGTTGTGAAGCTTAGGGTCTTTTTTGGAAGGTAAAGTGCTGAGGTCCTGAGCACTCTTGAGACGGTTTTGGTCCAGGATATCCCTGTACTTGGCCACATTCATCTTTCCCTTGATCACAACCAGTCGTCCTGTCCCTGCAGCTGAAAAACACCCCCACAGCATGATGCTGCCACCACCATGCTTCACTATTGGGATTGTATTGGACAGGTGATGAGCAGTGCCTGATTTTCTCCACACATACCGCTTAGAATTAAGGCCAAAAACTTCCATCTTGGTCTCATCACCATCTTTGAGTCCTTCAGGTGTTTTTTTAGCAAACTCCAAGTGGGCTTTCATGTGTCTTGCACTGAGGAGAGGTTTCTGTCGGCCACTCTGCCATAAAGCCGCGACTGGTGGAGGGCTGCAGTGATGGTTGACTTTCTACAACTTTCTCAGATCTCCCGACTGCATCTCTGGAGCTCAGCCACAATGAGCTTTGGGTTCTTCTTTACCTCTCTCACCAAGGCTCTTCTCCCTCGACAACTCAGTTTTGGCCGGACAGCCAGCTCTAGGAGGGGTTCTGGTCGTCCCAATCGTCTTCCATTTAAGGATTATGGAGGCCACTGTGCTCTTAGGAACCTTAAGTGCAGCAGAAATAATTTTGTAACCTTGGCCAGATCTGTGCCTTGCCACAATTCTGTCCTGAGTTCTTTAGGCAGTTTCTTTGACCTCACGATTCCCATTTGCTCTGAAATTCATTGTGAGCTGTAAGGTCTTATATAGAGAGGTGTGTGGCTGAGTTAAATATATGAGTGTCACAGCAAAGGGTCTGAATACTTAGGACAATGTGATATTTCAGTTTTTCTTTTTAATAAATCTGCAAAAATGTCAATAATTTTGTGTTTTTCTGTCAATATGAGGTGTTGTGTGTAAATTAATGAAGGAAAAAATTAACTTAAATGATTTTAGCAAATGGCTGCAATATAACAAAGAGTGAAAAATTTAAGGGGGTTGGAATACTTTCCGTACCCACTGTATGTTTTTGCATAAAAATGCTGTTCTAGGATCAACAAAATATGTTGACCTAGGGACACATAGCATTTCGTAAAATCAGGACGTGCGCCAGTAAAAGTTTTGACCTTTTTTAATAGTTGTGTTTGAGTAGCTCAGTGTGAAAAGATGGATCTCAAAATCGCACAGTCACTGCTGGAAAGGGTTCAAATATGTAATAGATGCTGGAAAACTGAAGAATCTGCAGATTTTTCTGAAGAACAGTGCTCAGTGTACTGTAGATCATCAGTGTTTTTGGCTTGTGGACTATATGTAAACTCTTTAATGTAAAATATTAAATAATAATGGTTGTAGTTTTCTTTGCTATACATATCTCTGGCTTTATTCAAGATACTTTGTGGTTTAATTGTAATGAAAAGGCCATAAAATATCAGTTTCGTAGAAGTCCCTGTGCAAGAATTTCTCCAACCGGAGGGCAAAATTAAGCTTAATTCAACTGAATATTTTAGCTATTATACAGTTTAAATAACTGATAAAACACACCTGTGGCCAGATAAACTCAGATAAACAATGCTGCGGTCAACGGTGGGGCCTGGCAGCAGTTTCTGCGGACTGTCACCTATCAGCACGTGACTTCCATTAAAACGTGGCCTGGAAGTCAACGGCGTGACCGCTAAATAGATGAGACTTAGTGTGTCTGTGGGCCGTTCAGCCATGTGGAAAACCACCATCCGCTGAGCATGGAGCTCATTAAGATGTTGTGTTCAAGACAAGGAGCTCCTTGAGAGTGGAACACATGGTTCATATTGACGATTTGGGTTCTGATGTAAACTCCCATAGTCGTGCACTGGCATGATTTCTTCACTGGCACACCCTGCCTTCCTCCCATCGCTATGGTATGATATTGTATGCCAGCTAATATTTTGCAGGTTCTTCCCATATGGCTTGATCCTCAATGGAGGGTCTTTGATCTCCGAGGGGGAGAAGAAAAAGAAAGTATCATATGAAGTGTATATATCGAAGTTTATAAAAAAGGGGGGGTGTTCTGTTGGTGTATAATAATTCCCGGTGAATGCTGACCTTGAGGTGGGTGGCAGAAGGAAGCACTTGCTCAAGGACTTTCTCACAAGGTTTGGATCTACAGAAACTCACTTAGTGCTGTTTTCCATTATTCATCTAACACTTATTCATGAATAACAGTCACCCATCGAAGATCACAATATTTATGAGGTGCAAAACTGAGTGCAAAAATTACTGAAAAATGTCTGATTTTGATTTGCAGTGATGAAAAACACACCACAGCTATGACAGAATCTGAAAATGATCTGATCCTAGTAGAAAGGAGGGGGAGGGGGTGTACAGAATATGAGCTATGAATGTTTTTACAGTTGCCTTACATTTATTCAGTGGTTGAAATGTAAGACTTGAAGAATGGTATATGTTTTGGCTGTCTAGCATAAAATGGTACAGCTATAA
>JAUMHP010000079.1:6460077-6471839 GCA_032361065.1 Enteromius trimaculatus | reverse complement strand
ACTTGGACCACTTTAATGAGTCTTCGCTGAATAAAAGTGACCCCAAACTTTTGACTGGTAGTGTCAAATAAATTATGTTTGTTTGTTTATTTTCCTTTTCTTTAAAGCTTCGAGTCCAGATTCAGAGATTCTAAAGCAGATGTCTCCATCACCGCACAGATGGTTGTGACTCACTCTGTGATGGTTAATTTGAGGAGACCAGTAAACAGCGACAAGGACAGGAAAGTCAGTTGTGAAAGGTAAGCAAATATAAACAAATATACTAATGCTCATAAACATGTGAATTGTCCTTCATGGCCCATTTTGCAAAACAAATGCAAACTGATGGCTAAAAATACCAAAAGGTACACCTGTGGCATTTCCTCAAATTCAAGGAAACAACCTCCAAATCTAAAGCAAAGCTTTTTGCACTGTAAGCTGATGATGCCAGGATAAGGCAATGTGATCAGCGCGCTGAGATCAATCCAGCATGGAATGAGGTCTGCTGTATGAGGCATGAGACAGATGGTTGCTATAGCGAATGCATGGGCGAGGCAATTAAAAATACCTGCCGAGGGAGAGTGGGGGTGTGGAAGGGGGGGATAGAAGACGTGGACTAGGCCGGGTGGGGCAGTAGGTGACATCCTTGGTGCGAGCGATGTACTGGATGAGGTCGATGTGATGGCTGTCATGCTCCTCCTGGTCCATGCTCTCGCTGGCTGCACGCTGCCGCTGGAACTGCCTACGTTTGGGGGAACCTGTGGGGACAACATGAATTTTGTGACATAATTAATAGACTCACAAAGCAAAGCATCAGATGCTATGATCAAGCTTCAAGCAAGTGTTGCATCTTGTCAAAAACAAAATGAAATGTCAATCTCTGCCGCTTTCTTTCTTGTCTATACTGTTTAGTTTTGATACTGATGCGTGTTCACTTTTTGACACAGTCCACGCGCTTGAGTCTGTGGACAAATGAAGAGAAACAATGTTTGCTTTGAAGTGTTTGGTTTAAACGACTCGATTAGGCTTTGCAGAATTTTGTTTTGTAAAACAAGGCACAGTGTCGTGGAATGAAGCAGTATTAGATCTGACTGCAGCTGCATCAGTCCATAAGTAAATTATTTCTAGGGGGTGTTGTGTTGAACACATATTAAAATAACAAAAAAAACATGCCATGACCCCTTTAGACTACCGTTTCATTATATCTGATATTTCTGTATGATTGCAGCTTTTCACCCTCTAGACGCAGTTGCATTAAACTTTCAAATTGACCCTTTGAATGGAGTTTGATTGACAGGTGATCTGACCAATCATAATGCAGAGTCTGCCATTTTCGTGCTCTTTTCTGTATTTTTCATTACTTGTTCATCGCTATGTCTTGTACAGTAACATTACAGTACAACAGTAACTAAGTTACTAAGTGCGGCAGGTCTTTGCAAAGGGCCAATTGGTTGTAAATCAGTGGGAACATTTACAAAAATCTTATATATGAATATATCCACACTCAAAAAAGACAAAACTAGTTATTCTAAGGCTGTAAAATAATTATTTTGGACACTATTATTCATAACCTAATTGTTCATTTTACAGAAATAGTGTTTAAAATAAAGTTTGAGTGGAAAAATATTGGCAATTGTGAATTTGCTTTTCAATTTTCAATATTTGCATTTTTACTTATTGTTATGTTATCTCATAGTTTTGATAAGAATCAAATCATATCCAGTCTGTTGGTTAAAATAGCTGATTTATATTTAGTCTCGATTTTGGTATATAAATATGTTTCTCATGAATTAAAATAATAATTTTATTGTAAAATATTAAATTAATAATAGTAAAATAAAAATTGAAATCAAATAATATAAATATAAATGTATTTTATATAAATAATATAAAAATAAAATTTATATTATAAAATTAATATAAGAAAAGAATGCATACATAATAAAAAATAATATAAATGTTGCCTCTTAAATTAATATTATTGTTATTATTTTACCTGAGTGCCCAAGATAGGTATCCAAATCCACACTTCCTGAAATCCAGTACAAACATGACCAATATAACATATGGAATATTATAAACATTTACACTTCATTAACTCATCTTCCAGTTCTGGAGTAATGGACTCCAACCTCTTCTCTTTTGCTTTTTAAATGTAGTGCATTAGGTTTAATGCGTTCAGAAAACATAATTAACATATTAACAAGATAACATGTATCTTATTTGTTACTCTGGCCATTCAACAGTGGAAATCTTTTATATAGATAGCATAGCTTTTATATCATCACCGGATTGTTTCACAGAATAAAAAAAACACTGAGCGCTCATTTTCGCTATCTCTCATTTAAAAAAAAAAAATTTGGAATGGAAGAGCCCTGCGTCAACCGGCCATCTGCTTGAGAGTGAGTCTTGGCACTCAGATACTGCAGCTTCGTCTTGGCTGAGAGAATATTCTATAGTCTGCTACACACACACAAAAGCCTAACCATTTCTCTGCTCCACGGTACATGAAGGCACTAAAACTCTATTAAGGTCTTCAATCATTTTTCCAAGGTAATACACAATGCAGGGGCTAAATGAAAAGCAAAGAAACATTCAATATTGCTTTGCATCCCCTAAGGCTAGGAAACCGATCGCTTCACAGGTTCATAACACTGTCTGTACTTTCCACAGCAGTGTTATCTCACTTCCTTTCATGCTGACAGACCTGAGAGGATAAATGCAGAGATATTTACAGTAATACTTATATAATCAAACAGCAGCATACCTATTAATCTATTCATTCATGCTTATTAATTCATTCAGTCCCATGAGCTACATGCACTTTTCTCATATTTAAAACATGAGGTAGAATCATTTCTCACTTGCGCTAGTAGAGGATTTTTGCATTAGTTCAATAAAAAAGTGCTAAAATTAAGAGAAGAAAATGAGATTGAGTGAAATTCAAACTTTCACCATTGTTCAGTATACCGAACATATGCCAACCACTGCGTTCTTTTTTTATTCTTTTTTCAACAAGGATGCATTAAATCGATGAAAAGTGACAGTAAAGACATTTGTAATGTTACAAAATATTTCAAATAATTGTATTCTTTTAAACTTTATATTCACCAAAAATCCTGAAGAAAGCATGCTTTCCACAAAAAATATATTAGACTAAAAACTCAGAATTGATAATAATAAGAAATGGTTCTTTAGAGAATCGGCATATTAGAATGATTTCTGGAGGGCCGTGTGACACTGAAAATGTACCATCACAGGAATAAATTATGCTTTAAAATATATTCAAATAGAAACATTGATTATAAATTGTAACAATATTTCACAATAGTACTGTTTTTGCCTCACCTTTGATCAAATAAATGCTCCAAAAGCTTAATTCAAAAACACAAATTTTATGCCATTGTATATTTAAGTGAAATGTTACATTTTTTAAAGGATTTCTTTTATCAAAAATAATGAAATATTTGACTATTTCAAATGTAAAAAATGCACTGATTTAAAAATAAACCAAAATACTAATTATAACTAAAACATAAATATGAAAAATATCTGGCAGCTAAATTGTTTTAATCACTATAGTCCATAAAAATATGTAGTTGGATTTGATATGTTTAAGAAAAAATAGCTATAAACAACACAAAATAGCAGTACCTCTATAAAATTCATGTTTCTTTAGCACAGCCTGTTTATTCGTGATGAAATTATCGCCCTACATTCACACCGGATGCTTTCTTTAATCTGCTGCCAGCTCCTGGATGTGTCACTGACCTCTCATGTCTAGACTTGAAGCTCTCTGGCTGCTGTCGAACTTCCACTTCTTGATCTTGAAGTAAGGACTCGCTCCCTCCAGGCTGGCGTGTCGGCGGAGCTTGGTGAAGAACTGCTGCATGGGGCCCTGCGGGGCCCCGCCAGAGGAGGACAGGGCCGTGGATGAGACCGACACACCCTCTCTACCGTTACCCATGATGCCCATGCTCCTCCCGAGTCCCCCTCTGACCTCCATCTGTTTGTGTTCGCAAAGATTACATAAATGCAATGCAGTCGGAGGATCTGCTGTAAGCATTCAGCATGTGTTTGTGACTCAAATGAACTTTGAGTTGTCTGCTTGTGTGTGTGACTCACTAGACACGGGCTGGACGGCTCGGGACCGGCCGCTGTGATGCTCTCACAGAACGAGGTGTCCACAGTGGAATTGAGAGCGTCGCCAGGAAGGGCAGAGCTGGGACTGAGACTCCGGCTGGTCAGGGCAGTCTGGGGCAGTGAAAATACTGGTGGCTGTGCACGTGACAAACGCAATGGTTATTATTTTGCCAGTAATAAAAAAACATGATTAAATACAATGCCTGGTACAGATATACGAATGTTTATCATATACAATCCCCTATTTTTGAGAATAGGCTCATTTTCCAACTCCCTTAGAGTCAAACAGTTGAGTTTTAGGGCTTTTGAATCCATTCAGCCGATCTCCGGGTCTGGCGATAGCACTTTTAGCTGTAGCTTAGCATAGATCATTGAATCTGATTAGACCGTTAGCATCTCATTTAAAAATGACCAAAAAGGTTCGATATTTTTCCTATTTCCTATTCCTATTTTCCTAACTTGACTCTTCTGTAGTTACATTGTGTACTACGACAGATGGAAAATGAAAAGTTGTGATTTTTAAGACCATTTCAGCGTAATAATTTGCTGCAGTACCATGTTGCCGCATGTATGCTGGGGACTAGAAGAATCAAGTTTTAAATAGGAAAAATATCGAAACTCTTTGTTTACTTTTGAGGGTGATGCTAATCGTCCAATCAGATTCAGTGATCTATGCTAAGCTACAGCTAAAAGTGCTCCGTCAGACCCGAAGATCTGCTTAATGGATTCAAAAACGCTAATTTTTTTACTCTAGGGGAGTTGGAAAATTAGCCTTTTTTTAGAAATAATGGAGTGCTCCTTTAAAAATTCAGACTCAGTAACTTTATAGAAGCATTCTAACATCAAGTCCTAATCAGAGTTGTGTTTACCATACAAAGATGTAACTCGCTGATTAACTTCCATAGTATGTTGTGGAAACGAACTAGCTAGTCACAACTATTTCCCAAACATAGTCACATCACCATCACTGGAATCACATTAGTGTTAATGACATCACACGCATGTGGTGAAGGAACAACTTCTGCTATTTATCCGATTAGGCATTTCTAAGATTCTGCTGTATTGATGGCAACTGATGACTAATTTACAGTTTTTTTTGTTCACTGTCATTTTGCTTTATTTGATGTTTGATTCATTGTAGTTTCCCTCTTACCTCATACTCCAGGGTTCCTTTTGTGCCAGTGTTGCCAGACGTACAATAATTATCATATCTGTTCGATAATTATTGTATTTGTACGATCATTTTGATAAAAATGTACGATAATTCCACATCCAGTGTAGACAGCGTTACCAATTATAATGGGTTCTATTATTTTATCGCGCCACTCGCGTTCTGTGTGGTTATTTATCCATTGTGGTAATTTGCATGTTGTGTCAAAAAGTTGTTGGTCTAAATAAATAACTCTATTTTGTATGAAGCCCCTTAAAGGACATGGTGGAGGAAAAAAATCGGGGTGGGTAAAAAATATTTCAAGGTGGAAATTTTTATTTTTTCCTCAAATCTTTTGCGTTCTCTCGCAAAACTTTTGCATTCTCTGTCATAACCAGCTGAGCTCAGATAAACACTTTCTGTTTACTTTAAGCTTCCAGTGTATTAGACTGCTCCATAATGGAGAGCGAAAATACATAGATTAAAATACATGTATATTTTATAGAATGGAATAGAGACTGTCTAGAGCTGTAGTTCCAAGTTTGCAACGCTGCTTGTGAATGTAAACAGTAAATTCTGATTAATAAAATAAAAAATAAATAAAATATTAATAAATAAAATAAAATATTATTTTAATTTTAAATAACTGTTTTCTAATTGAATATTAATAATAAAGTGTCATTTATTTCTGTAATTCAAAGCTTTACAGGAAAAATGTTTATATACTGTAGAAATTGTATTGCAAAATTTGGTAATTTTATATGTTTTCTGACGGCTGGCATCCTCTGAGACATCGTTTTATTAGTTTTAATCGTCTTTTATCATTTAAAACAGCTGTGCTGCCTAATATTAATTTTTTTTCTTTTTTTGTGGAAACTTTTATTAAAACTTTTATTACATTTTTTGTAACATTATATAGATTTTTACTGTCAACTATTTATTGTGTTCTTGTTTTTAAAAGCACAAACTCTTACTAGTATAAATGATCTATACTGTTTTGCATACTATGGTTTTAGCAGTCAGTATATTTGTACAGTATGTACTAGGCTAGTACAGTATTTTGAAAACAGCCGATTTCTTATCAATTGTCACATTAATAACAGCAGTTTAAACTAAAAAAAAAGGTACAATTTGTGAGATAAAGTAGGATTTATCGCCTGTCACTTCATCGTAACATGGCTAAAGTACAAGTAAAACTAACATGTTAAAACATAAAAGAGCCCAGTATGTAGATAAATCAATTGCTCCACTGCATAAACGTCTCCTTACACACCACTTAACAAACTCACAATCCATCATGACCTCAGCGCTTTTAACTGACCTAGAAAAATACGATCTCATGCTGCCCTTGTTATGACTGACATCATATTCTCCTATTAGCAGAGCAATGTGGCTGTCACCTGAAAAATTGAGAGGCTGGATTTAGCGACGGGGCGCGTTGTCATGGCAATACTGTTCTCTGATGACTCACACTCGTGGATGGTGAGTATCTGGAGGGCGGGTGGAGGGAGGTGGAGGTGGGTGAGCCGCGCGTTCTTCAAGTGATGGAAGTCGCCCTCCGTAAGCGTGTACCTGAGGTGAGGTGGAAATATGACACATGCTGGCTGGATTTATCATTTCATTAGAGATTTACTCCCAAATATATCATGGGAGTGTTTGATAAAAGTGTTGTTTAGAATTATTTTTTGTTTGTAAATTAAACTAGATGCATATAAAACATACATTTAAAAGTTGTATATTAAAAAAGGTATATCTAATATATATATAAAATCATCATTTTAATCATCCTATTCTTTTACTTGTAATTAAAAAGTCATGTAATGTGGCAAATTAATATTTAACACATTTTTTCTTTCTCATTATTTAATAGTTATCCATTTTAGCTAATAATGTATGCATAAATATTTTAATATAGCTGTTAAATATGAAATAAATTTAAAATATATATCATATGTGATATCACACAGTAAAGAATAACATATTAAATCATTTAATCCAAATCCTTTAAAACATTTTTTTTGAAGTATATCTCAAAATATATAATTTTTTAACAATAATAATTCTTTATTACTTATTACGCATACATTTTATGACCTTACAAATAAAAAAAAATTCAAATATTCATTCACCAAATTACATGAATTTGTAAAGGTGCTTATAATCAGCTAATCAAGGTTTTTTTTTTTTACTACAAAATATGAACATTCTCTTACACATTAATTTTATGCAAAATCTTGATGTTGACAAACAAGTTAATGCCCCTGTTATCCATCAACGGCTCATGCATCTGACAAGCCCAGATGTAAAAGTAAAATGCGCAGATAAATGAGTAATGAAAGCAGCAGTCTGCTGTGAATAGGAGCGCTCTGTGTGTCTAGAGTGGGTGGTGTGAGTGAGTGGGCGGCTGACCTTCGACCTTTCTCCTGTGTTTTCTTGCTGTGATCGAAGAGCGCTGCTTCGTTGAAGGAGACCCGGCGGCCGGTTGTGCCCGTAGAGAGGAAACGCTCTGTCTCCATGTCGTGGGAGCTGGCTGCCGACAGGCAATCTGACTCATCGACGCGAATCGTAATCTCTGTGTGGAGAGAGACGGATTAGACCAGAGGACAGGGTTGTTTTTCGCATGATGCCCTCACTTAAACTTGACCTCGACACTTTACCCTAAGCCATATGCAAATAAACATGCAAATGCAGTATTTATCTTTTTATAAATCAATGTAACTGGGAGGTTAGCATATAACATGGAATTGAACATTTTTTAGAGAAGTTCCTACCGTGCACGGGCTGGGCCTCCTCGATATAGGTGGTATTACTTTTTTCGGTGTCATCGCTAGCCCTGAGGCAAACAATGAACCTTCAATGCAAACACGTAACCAGTCAAATTCTAATTCATGTTTATCTCATTCATAACATGCAGAACTGGGTCATTCTCAAAATACGACGACAAACATGTTCCTCGATTTCACACACAAATGGAAAAAAAATCAAGAAACCTAATATAAAATGCAGAATTCTATACCTTTTATTATTTGATTGTATTTATTTTGCATCAAAAATAGTGTTATCCTTTTTTATATTAGATTAGACTAGATTTCTAAATAAGTCATAATATATTTAATGTAAAAAACATGTTTATCTTTTATACCATAATTTAAATAATGTTAAGTTAATTTGTACTAAGCACTGTCATATTATATTGCATAATGGTATATCATATTACAGTATATTACAAAATAGCATTATATTATATTATTATTATATTATATTTATAAAAATATCATTAAAATAAATGGCTGTATTTTGCACCTTTTTATGATTTAGATTTTGCATTAAACACCAAATTATTATATTATATTACATTAGATTAAAAAGAAGGTAATAGTATAATGTAAAAAGAATGTTTATATTTTGTTTCATTTGTGTTGCCAATGTTTTGAAGCTTTTAAATGACAAAAATATTTAATAATTTACTTTTAAAACAATGTATGTGCAATTGTAAAAGCACAATAAATGTACTCAGTTTTAAATGTAAAAATACTTAAAACAAGATTTTTAAAAATGTAAATTAGATATTTTATTCCATGCGTGCTAGTTATCAGCAAATCTATACGCCAAAATTGTATATCCTAGTATACCTAACTATATACAGTATACGTACATATACATCATATCCAATATTTTTCTTTCAAAACACAGAGTAAAGATACTGATGATGTCATCCTGCACTGCATAGATTTGTGTCAATTCAAACGCTTACAATCGAAATGCAACCGTCTTCAAAAATGTATGTTGAATATATGATGTCACTTGTCATTTCCTTGTAATTAAATGTGGAATATACCGTTACTTCACCATGTGTAGTAAATCACACTTTGTGGCTTCATTGTGTAATCGAAAGCAATCGAGATGTCCTGCCAAAACGTGATTTCATGATGTCTTTAAACGTTACGCAAGTGAGAAAGTCACCCGAATTTTAGTCCCAGCTGTGAATAATTGCGAAAAAAAATCTCATTCACCTGCGTTGACATCTAAATAAATACCGTATGATAGGCACAATAAGACTACGGCTTTATTACGACAATATACAGTTTCATTCGCCATAAGGCACTGTGGGTAATGAGAAACTGGAAATGAGTTTCCAGTCCTCTAACCACAGTGAACGGTGGCACACTGCGAGTGTGTGTGTGTGTTAGTGGGTGTTGGCTAGAGTGCACTCTCTCCCGCACCAGGAGTGATTTATCGCGGCTGATGGCTGCTATGAGATCTCATTATACTCGTCATTTGTGTGAGCCTGCACTCCTCCGGGCTGCCTGGAGAGCAGGCAGACTCTACACCTCTCAGCAGCCACTGAGAAATACAGCCAGGCTGTGACGAATGTTCACGGAAAACATTTTCGGGGCTGAGCATCCTTGGCTTCACCAGAGAAACAGTTTATTCCAATTGAATCTCTGTGTTACGGTTTTATCTGATGTATAATTTAGTGTCAGACGTAATCATATGCATCATCTGTGATCATGCACACTGCAAGCGACAATCATTATGTATATTCGCAATAATCACACATTTGTTTCCCTTTATCTGTGCTATATTTATGTAATTGTACAACCATTTTAATTGGTTTTATAAGGCGTTTTAAAATGAGATCTCTTTTGAGGGTAAAAACGCATCTTGTTTTAAAGCAACCTATCCTTAACCTCATGCAGTCTTGTCACTTGGTGCGACCATCTGTCATGCAACGCAACAAATTATGGGAAATAAAATAAGAATTTGAAATTTAATTCTTAATATCAATAAACTTATGCAATATGCTATTATGGATGCTCCTGGTACAGTTTGCAAATATTTCAAGAGATTTAAATAACCCAAAATACATACATATATACAATTAAACTCCTGAGGAACTGTTCTGACAAGATAAATGCATAAATAAATAAATACTTAAAAAATGTAAATGAAAATGTTACACTTTCCTTTGGCAAATAAATAAAGTACAAAAAAAATGACTGTAATAAAAATTAAAATGACAAAAAATTAAAACTAAAAATGAACATATAATAAAAGAAATAAAAGAAAAAAATTATTCTATGACTACTACTAACTTATAGTATAATGCATATGAATGTAATATATTATTTTAAATATATATTTAGGTTACCACATGACATTTTTTAGATACAAGGAACAAAGTGGGAAATTCTAGGATGAAATATTACTAAAATCCCTAAAATAAATAAATAAAAGACCTTATTGGTTGACACTGTGACTGTGTCGAGGGATTGGTCTTACCACGCATGACGTCTGTCCCCTTCACAACAACGGCGACAGACAATCAGAAGGACAGAGAGCAGGACCAGCGTCCCCCCGACAAAGATGGACAAGAGGACCAGCAGGAGGACATAGCCATTCTGTGTCCCTGATGACAGCGGGACGTCCTGGGTAAACACCAGAGAAAGAAACGAACCAGTCACAATGGAAATTCCTTCTCCGAGTAAAACCGCATGACTTCAATTTTCACATTATAGAGGTTTCTCTGATTCCATTGTCCAACGTTTTCAGGTCTTAAACCTTAACTGTTACCATTTTACTCACATGCAGACATAAAAGCCCTTTGTTCAAGATTTGTCCCTATAATGGTAATATTACATAAAGCCCAGTTTCTGGAGAAGAGGACCTTCAGGTGCGTGGGCTTTTGTGTCTGAGTTGAGATGTTAAGTACAGTGTTCACCACGCCAAAGACGAGTTTAGAAAGATCTAGAGGTGGAGCCTTTCAGATACAAGTATGGAAGAGACAGAAGGTTCCTTCCTCAAAGACATCAAAGCACAAAGGCATACAACACCTCTCACCCTGCCACCTGCTTAACTGTCATCTTCCTTCACGTCCCCAAAGAGATGTTCAATGTAAGAATGCTAAATAAAAGCATAAGAACAAGAGCCTTTCGGGTCATAAATGAAGCGCCTCACAATTGCTCTTACATTATACAGTGTTTCAATTGGTGGAGCTAATTACCGGACTAATTGTTCAGGTGAAGATCTGGAAAGAGGTTATTCAGATCAGGTCTATTACTTTGTTAATGAAAGAGTATGGAAAACTAATTTCTCTCCATTGAAATAGAAATTTAGTCTACCATTTACCTCAAGGATGAGGTAAAAAAAAAAACTGGGACCTCTTTCATGGACGCATCATCATGGAGGGCTTAAGAAGTAGTTTTCAGAAAATTGTACAAAACAATATATTTGAACACTTAAAAGGCCTGTTACAAACCAAGCACGATAACTATAATGATAAAGATGTTCTAAAAATGGTTCTCAAAGTTAATAAATAGTAGCGTCCAAACCATAACTATAAAGATAAAGGACAGAGAAATTATATCGTTGGGAATCATTTTCTGAACGATTTTTTCCAGCTGATGAACGATAGAAACATTGACAGCCAATCAGAATCAATCCTACTAGCATGCGCTTGAGAATTTAAAGCAGCAGACGCGCTTGAGCT
>JAUMHP010000079.1:6420874-6452496 GCA_032361065.1 Enteromius trimaculatus | reverse complement strand
TTTATGCTACTGCGTAGGACTGAACATCCAAGAGATTATAAAATAAAATACATGACATACAATGGAAAAGTCAAGAACTAAAAGCGACAGAATAAAGATACGTTTTAACACAAGATTTTAAAAACCTCAACTGAGGATGCAGATCTGACATCGGGGGGAGCACATTCCACAGTCTAGGACCAACAACTGAAAAAGCTCGATCCCCTTTTGTTTTAAGGCGGCGAGTTCTCGGTACAACTGGAAACCCTTTGAATACCTTTGTGCTCTGCCAGAGTTCATACGCACCAAGTCCTTAATATATTCCGGGGCCAGCTTTATAAAGAGATTGACTGATACCTACATAAAGAGCATTGCAGTAATCCAAACGAGAAGAGATGAATCACTTGCATGTGTCAGGAACAGACAGAAAAGGCTTCATTTTTGCAATTGTCCTTAATTGGTAGTAGCAATCTTTTAAAACCTGATGATTGAACATAAGAGCGAAGTCAAAAATTAACCCCTAAATTTCTTATTTTGGGTTGAACATATGTTTCCCAAGAGCCAAGAAAGTCGCCCAAGTCCTTGTCGTCATTGTTCGTTCCGAAAACCAGAACTTCCGATTTGCTGGCATATAACTCCAGGTAGTTTTGCTCTAACCAGCGGATCGCCTCCTATAGACATAGTACCAAGGATTGATTAGTGCTTGAGGCTCCAGCACTGATCGGTAGATATATCTGAATATCCTCAGCGTATAAATGATATGAGATACCGTGTTTCTTAAAAATAAGCCCCAAGGGCAAAAGAAACAAAGAATAAAGAATAGATCCCAAAATTGAGCCTTGTGGTACTCCCTACTCCAAAGCAATTGATTTGGAGGAAAAATCCCCCAACCTGACAGAAAATGAGCGCCCCTTTAGATATGAGGAGAACCATTTTAAAACCGTCCCTCTCAGCCCCACTACATGTTCCAACCGATCAATAAGAATCGATCGTGATCGATTAAATCATATGCTGCACTAAGATCCAGCATAATTAAAGCTCCTCTAGTCCCTGAGTCTGCAATGAGTAGTAAGTCATTTGAAACTCACAGTAAAGCAGATTCAGTGCTGTGTCCTACCCTGAAACAAGACTGATAAACGCCTCATGATTGGCTAAAAAACTTAACTGAGTTAAAACTACTTTTTCTGGAAATACAAGGCAGCTTTGAAATGGGCCGGTAATGATTAAAATCCAGAGGATCGAGGTTAGGCTTCTTAAGAAGGGGCTGAATAACCACCTGCTTAAAACTAAGAGGAAAAATGCCTGTATAAAGACTGCAATTGACAATAGCATTAATACAGGATCCAGTGTAATCAAACGTCGCGGACAACAAGTCAGAAGGCAAAACATCCCAACTTGCAGCGGGACGTTTCAGTTTGTCAATGATCAGTTCAATATCCTCAGTTGTAACCAAATTAAAATTGATCAAAATGAACACTATTTAAAATACCTCCTGTCGAGCCCTTCGAAACACGAAAACTAGCTCTGCTTGTGTTAACTTTTTCTGAGAATATATTTAAAAACTTTTCGCAGCATTCTGTAGATGGCGGTATTGACGCAGTGTGAGAGTTCAAAAACCTATTAATAGATTGGTTTTTGGTAAATTTGAGTGCTGCGATATAATTTTTGAAAAGAAAGCTGATTTCGCATCCTTCACAGCCTTCTGATATCCCTTGCGTGAATCTACTAGAACCCGCTGCGAGATCGTAAGTTTGTCCTTTTTACAAGCCTGTTCGGTTCGCCTACACTGCTGTCTAAGCATGCGTGTATGATCATTTCACCTGCGCTGGTGATTTTACCAGACCAGATCTTGTATGAGCCAATAGAGCCACGTCGAATTAAACACAAAAAGTAATTAATCAGGGTCAGCCTTAGTTGATGCAGACTCCAGCCAGACGTTAGCATTCATGCATTTGCCATCTGCTTTTATCCAAAGCACCTTGCGTTCTCTGGTATTTCGACCCATGACCTTGGTGTTGCTAATGCAACACTAAATGTATATTTATTATTTGCCGTTTAGATGTTGATGAACATTTTATTAATAAAATGATTTGACCCAGTTCTAAAACTCTGGCATGCAGTCAAACAACCAAATTATTCAAAAATGTAGTTTAAAAATAGCATATGTAATGTAATTTTAGCTTTGGTGATTTGCAGAACATGATGTGACCCATTATTTAATTTAAATTCATTCTTAATATTAGTTAACATGGTTTAATTCGAAAGGAGTGCTGTTAAAAAGACGAGAAGACATTTGATTTTGTTTATAAACTGTAATACATGTTAATTATAGAAACATTTGCAAGGTTAAATAAAACGGGTGATGGATGTGACTACGACTTGTGGGTATTTTATCATCATTAGCACATTTCAAAATGAAGTGATTTAAATTTATTAAAGGCTTTCGGTGGTGAAATAAGCGATCCACACATACTTTAGCAGACAAGCTTTAGTTTTAGAAATACATCCAGAAGGGGTCAGGCTTGTCCTACAGACGAGAGCATCAGCAATCAATACGACGTAACTCTTGAAGTGTCATCTGTGCTTGAGATTAACTGGGGTTTGTGTTTTTGCAGTGAGCAGCGGATCAGTCACTGTCAATGCCGACTCTTCAGTGCAGCTGCTGGTGGAGGAGGGCGTTCCTCTGGACGGCCTGGACCTCGCAGTGAGTCCCTGCTATGCCGTCATCTCAACGCAAAGAATAATGGGAAAACTCGTTCAAGCGTGGCTCTGTTCTCCACTTCTCAAAACCCAATGCATTTCAGGTTTTCTTTTTTAGTCAAAAATGCGTCACATTTTGGGATAAAAATAGCTTACAGGTGCCATTTCAAGAATTAAAGGAGAAAGGCGCTTTGGAAGTTTCTAAGACAAAGGTTTTATAGATTATAATAGACGATTTCTTAATGAATTTGAATCTGGATAACGGTGTCGTATTTGAAAGTCTCGAAAACGCCCTGTTTTCTACTTCTATAGACACCCTTAAAGGGATTATCATTTAAATCTAGCATTTGAAAGAATATCAAGTCACCCTTTGATTGCATTCATGCTATTTATCCTCCGCACAACATAATTAAATAGTAGCACAACCGTCTTTATTTTCTGTTAGTCACCGCTTTCTCAGAACGAGTCAAACGCTCGGAATGACACGCCGCAAATGAGCTCATTTCAAACGGGATGTTCTCGGACATGCCCTTTTTCCGACACGGAATAAAGAGCACTTTCGGGTTCATTCCACATAAATAGGTCAGGGTTTTATTCTTCCTAGAGATAGCTGTGCTTGGGGGCCTCGCTGGTTAATAAGGAAGGAAAGGTCAGTCACCGTCGAAGTGGTGCAGATGTGTCAAATCCCCACTGAGAGACCTTTAACTCCCAGCAATGTTTGGCCTTTACACTGTGTAATCGCCGGTGTGACAAATGTCCTTCACAGGAAAGAGGCCACGTTTATTTGCTCACACTGTTGAGAAAACGGCCGCGCTAGTCTAGAATGTGGCTCAAGTAGCAGCGGCATTGATTTTTAAGGCAAAGATGAGTTTTCTCACTTATAAGGTGCTTCGAGATATTGAAGTTCTCGGATCTGTACTACACTCGTTCCAAACGATGCCACCCTTTTATAATGTCAGCTGTTATAGATTGAATTGTCGCCCGATACATCAGTGTCAAGATTACAGTGAATGTGAACCAAATGTCAGGAGTGCCGTGTCTTTTGTACAGGCGGCGAAAGCCAACCTCGAGAAAGCCCAATCGGAACTGGGGGGTGTTTCAGATGAAGCAGCCCGGGCTGAGGTTCTGATCAGCATAGAGGCAAACGAGGCCATCGTCAAAGCATTGGAGTAAACAATGAGTACATTTGTGTTGGTATGTACGCATCATAGACTTAACACTGGACCACACTCATTAAATACAGCGTAATTAATGTCGTTTGTCAATTTTTCTCGTTGTGTTTCTCAGTAGGATGTTCTGTCGGTGTGAAAAGGTCTCCGGCTTTGTCTGTTCCCCACCCCACCAGTGAAGTCAGAAACCGCAAGACTTAACTGCTTGCTTTGTACAGTGGATGAAATTAACAATAAATTTATTTGAAATAACACACTGTGTCACTTTAATGTTCTTTTGCTTTTGACAAAATTAATTTAAGCTGTATTCGAATTCGTTTGATGATGAATACAGTACTGTCCATGAGAGAAAGGGGGCAGTATGGTACTGCCGAAGCCTAAATTATCTACAAGCCATTTGCCAAGAAAACCAGAGCGAATCAATTCATCTTTATTATTCAGTCAATGACACTATTTTTGTACAAACTGCTATTTTTACGCAGTTTTGTGTGTGTGTGTGTGTGTGTCTTGTAGCCGTTATGCTAATTGTTAGCCTTCTCAAGTTGCATTCATATGCATTTGTTAGATCCCTAAAAACTGATTCAAAATTGGTTAAAGGCGTGCACTCACAAGCTACAGAGCTAGTCTATGCAGCCAGAAAAAACATCCTACCGACAGTGGACGTTGTGGTGTACAAGTCTAGAATTTGCTTAAGTACAGGGTAATTTTACATGGCCGCTGCAGAGCTATAAGCATGTGCTGACTGGAGTTTTACGAGACTAAACCACATGCGTCTTTATGAACGTCAGACGTCTATCGTGGCAACATGCCGCAGCTTGCTCCAGTAGCACATGTACAGAATTGGCAGTGAGCAAGAAAAGGAGTCATTCTTCGCTACGAGAAGTTGTTTTTTGGGTGTTAAGCTCACCAGTTTGTCTAAATTGTTCCTTGCATGGTGTAACTCGCATGTCTACTGAACCTTTGTGATGAAATGCTTTTAAGTAGTTGACCAAATAGCATGAAAACCAAAGCCAGTAATGAGGGTGTATGGCAATTTTGTACTTTTCGCATTCTGGTGGTGTCAAAAATCTGTTGCAAAGAGTAAAATAAGATTTCCAGACACGTTTCTTTATGGAACCACAAGGTTCTATTTACGTCACACAATGTTTCTCTTGTTGCCATATATTGTTCGTACAGCTCGAGTGTGAGTATAGCTTCTATTCTTAAACTTCCTTTACAGGATAGTCCCAATTACCATTCTGCAGTCTTGAGAAAGAACAGTTGTAGGTCAGAAGTTCTGCCCTAGCAAAAACGGTTTATAATTTTTTTTTTTTTATAGACCTCTGGATGCAGATATGCAACTTTAAGAACAAGATGTCCCAGCTTATGTCACCCAAAGGTTTTGAAGAAACAAGTCTCCCAGATTGGTACAAAGTTATCCACCAATGTCCATTGACGTTTTTAACGTATTCCAGTAATTACAGTACACACTTTGTGCTACAAAAACAGCATATGCTGATTAGGTATGTTTTGATGCTGGTTTAAGCTGGTCATGTGCTGTCAAAGGACCAGGATAAACCAGCTTAAACCAGCATCCCAGCTTTAAAACTTACTTAACCTGCATATGCTGTTTTTTTTTCAGCAGGGCTGGTTTGCAAAGCAAATAACTACAACTATTTATATTTATTGCACTTTGTCATTCTCCCAATTATTTACCTATACCAATAGTGACTAATGAATCAGTACCCTTATGCAAGATAAAAGTTAACTTCTGCATTGCAAGTAAAGAAACTAGGACATTGGTCTCAAACTCAATTCCCGAAGGACCACAGCTCTGCACAGCTTTGCTCCAACACTATTCAAACACACCTGATCCAGCTAAGCAAGGTCTTTAGGATTATTAGAAACTTCGAAGCAGGTGTGATTCGGATCTTACGTTTACAGAGCTGTGATCCTCCAGGAACTGATATTGAGGACACTGGACTAGTACCAGTTCTGCTACCTTCATGCAGTTATAGTTCAGCTGCCCAAAGAATTTGGTTACATGCTTCAGGTGTGCTCCAGGGCTGCAGTTCTCCAGGCCCAGAGTTCACCACCCCTGGTCTAGCCAAATCCAGTCCTGCTCCTCTTAGAGGTCAAACTAAGCTTCAACACACCTCTCTGAAAGTTTCCTAAAAACCTTGATCAGCTGGTTCAGGCGTGTTTTACTGAGACTGAAGCTAAAGCTATTTGAAAGGTGGCCCCACCAAAAAAAAAAAAAAAACAGGATTGGACACCGCTGATCTGAACACTGCAGAAATGGCGCTCCCAGAGAAGAACTGGACACCTCTCATGCTTTGGTGTAACAATCATGCTTCAGATGTTTCGTAGGAAGACGGCCGGTTGCTGTTGGAAGCTCTGACCTTGTTTCGCTTGCAGTCTGCACAGCTTCAGACTCTCAGGTGGCTGCGAGATACTGCATGCAAGCTGGGAGTGGGCGCAGAGGCCTGACGCTCCCGCCTACACAGGCATACGGACCAAGCGCAGATCCGCGACCAGTTCTGCAGTTACTGGAACTGACTATGGCTGGAGTTACGAGAAAAGCAGCTGGTCTTAGGTCAGTCGTTTAAGGCTGTTTCTCGATGTAGACCCTACACCACATCCTTTTTTATCGCTCTCACCCACACATGCATAGGTGTCTACAAATAGAACGTAGAGCAAGCGTTCTAGAGAAACCTGCGAATCGACAGCACACCTCAAAACCTTTTGGTTGAACTTAGTCAGCTTTGCTCATAGATCGATATCTTGACTGACGTCTCAAGTAATCAATTATGCATGTGGGCATTAACATTCATAGCTCGTTCATATCATATTGAATATTCTTCTTCTTAGGCAGTTTGCTTGTGGTTATGAACAGTAGAGCATAAATAATGACTCCCCTGGTCTTTTTTGGCTGGTTATCATTGACCAGTTAGCCCCTGCTTGTCAATGTCGTAAGTAGACCATCTGGCTGCATATATCTTTCCAGAAGCGATTAGTTATCTGGCATTTACATCCGGGAGTCCAAGCTTAGCAGTGGAGATGAATGGGAACGTTAATGGCTAACTTTTTTTTTTTTATTGTAGAACCTTTTGGTTTGGAACACAAACACACATAATCCTTCACAATCCACGTCAGAAAGGTAGGACACGCTTTATAACCACTGCTTGCAAATAAACCACGTTACTGCACCAGTAAAGCTTAGGTTGTGCTAACTCTTTATCTCCCTCAGGCTAACAGTAATATTTGTGGCTGTCTTGCGATCCACCGTGCGAAGTGTCACATTCCACAAGGGTGAGGTTGTTAAATTGGTTGACCGGGAAAGCGAGGGTGAGGCATGGGCACATGGGTCTCTCACAGAGCGATACACTAAACTCTGTTTGACTACTCTGTACATTCGTATTGTGTACTGTAAAGGTTTAATCAACGTCTGTGGCTAGAGAAGCCAAGGTGCATTCATTTTAAGCTACGCATCAAGAAATCACAAATGCTTCCTCCTATAAACTTCCCAGAAGCCAAAGACTGTACAGTCTCCAGCATCCAGACTCCATGTCACCTAAAAGTGTCTAAAACTTACCAATCAAGAAACGCTTTCCTTCGCCGCCCCCATCACTTTTTCCCACGTAAGCTGGAAAACAGCTCTGATTTTTCCCCTTAAGTGCAAAACATTGCCCCTTAGAATGCATTACATTAGCAGAATCAGCCCTGAAGCACTGCATGGAAAACCAATTGGGGGGAAAACCCAGTTGTCACACGGACATACCATTTCCCTAAAAAGAAAACTGTCTGTACGAATCTGTACTTTTAAAGTAGCGCTTTTTGACTGGTGACGTTGAGGGAATTGAGTGTGCACATCGACATTCCAAGTAAACGCTGTACAGTAAATTGACAATATGAGAACAGATGAGTTTATGCTAAAATGTAACTGCTTTACGCTTAAAAGAGTAGAGTATTAGCAATTTTAGGTTATTTTTGCTTTCAACAGGACACACAAGCTGATAAAATATAGCATTTAATGCACTATAAAGGGCTGTTCACAATGAATGTGTTGTGCATTCCACTGTGCTGCTTTTCTATGTTTTTTTCTATGTAAACATGCGTTATATGAATGTTTTACTATTGCATCTTTTGCAGCATTTATACAGCATTAAAAAAATGTAGTGCTCAGGTTAATATCAAATTCTTCTTTTTGTTCCCCAGACTCTACACCTTGCTCTTTTTTTCGGTAAGATTAGACTGCCCTGCACCTGTGTCATGCAAAAACGTGTTCTGTGCAAATGGCCCCCGCAGGGCCCTAAGCTTCGCACCCTTATATACCCTTCATTCTGATCACCCTCTTGCTTACGCATCTTATGGAAAAGCATAATTTTCTAACTGCGCAAATTAGCACAAGTCCTTGTAAAATCCTAGTCCTAGTAGCTTCAGATTTGTTCTTGAGCCCTTTCCCAATATAGTGACTTGTGCTGGTTTCCTAATCACATGTCCTTGTGCTGAAGCACTAGGAAAATATGCCATCAAGCTAGTTTCCATCCAGCACTACCCAAGTAGACTTGGCTCCATTTACATGCTTACGCTGCTTTGGACAAGTCCCGGACTCTGGCACAAGGCCCCACACCCGCATGCAAATGTGTGACGCCTTCCAGTGCTGGCAGACCGCAGATCAAACATTACCATGAGCCCAGCCATTGATCTTATTCTGTCAGCTGGCCCGGCTTTAGCAGCTGGTGGTGGGGCGGGGAAGGTTGGGCGATAAGGCGAGGTCAGGAATGCACTGACTGTACTCGCTCGATGGAAAACAATGATGCCTATTGGTCACTTACGTTCATGGTGGACACGGTGTCGACAAGTAATGACAGCAGTTTCGCACTAGCCAAATGAAAAGCCTAGCCTTATATGCCCAAACAAATGCTTGACAGTGACCTTATTTATGTTTACCACCTTGTTGCCCTTCCACCAAGCTGTGCTATGACGAGCTCTCTGAAGCAATGCTCCCAGGAACTCCCGACTCATCATCATTCCAGAAAGTCAACGTGTGTGCTAAAGCAAGCTTTTATCGACTCATGCTGGTAAAAGCTTCCATATGCTTCAGCTTTAGGGTGACTTGAAGTAAAACTGTCCCTTGTGTACTGGAGAACAACAGGATGTGATTTACTATGTAAATTATCACTGGCCAGTCAGTGCATGGTGCTGTGTAGCATATATTTTATCACAGCCGTATGCTGAGAAGTTATCACACCGGCAGAAGTTACTGGGTTCAGTCCAGGACAAGCCCCCAAATAGATCACCTCCAAGAATTCACAAGGCCTCAGGTTATGGGAAGCCTCTACTTGTAATAAGTAGAAGGTTGCTGGTGTGGTTTTGCATCGAGATATTTAAGAAAGAACACCTCATGGACAGTGGGCAATATCAGTGTACAAGACGTCTAATGAGCCTTCAGTGTGCTGACGCACTGCATATGTAACCCAACCAACAAGTGATGCGCCTCAGAAAGTTTAGTGCAAGTTCTCAGGAACATTAGCATAACATTAACATAGCGGCACATGTAAACAAGTTCTCATTCTTAGTGCCAGATTGGTTAACAAGAGTACAAAAATAGACCTCCTCAACTAATTAACGAGACTGGTTGCACATATCAAATATTCTGAGTTGCTAAATGCTGGCATGACTAAACATGGACTGCATCGTTCTCTGTTTACCTCTGTGCATTAAGAGTTGTTAACCCTTTAGCACATATGATCTCAGTGGTGTGATCAGGCTTGGCTGGTTCCTGGAGCGTACCATCGGTGCGATAAGAACTTTAAGTGCATCATGTCATCAACTGCTGAATTGAGATGTTGAGATGTTTTATTAATAGTATATACAGATTGTGTAGGTAACTATAAAGTTTATTCTGCTCTTCTTCCAGATTACCGGAGACTTAAGATGCCTTCACACCAAATTGTAATTCCGAGATGACAACGCGTGACATTCTAAATTGTGTGTTTCTATGGCAACAATTTCAACGGCAAAGCCCTCACATGCTCCTAAATTCGTAATTCCAACCTGTGAACTGGTACGCTGTGTTCAAAATCGCATATTACTTGAGTAGGTACTACATTTGAATTTGACTGTACTGCCTGACTGTTAAAACAGTACGTATATAGCATAAATGAGGGTAGTATGAAAGGAATTCATACGTACTACACTCTCTGTGTTGATATTGTCATGTGTCACGCGTCTTCGCAACAGCGTGAAAATTTCAAGAAAAAAAAAAAAGCTTGATGTAATGATTAAACAACCTTTTGTTTAATACAGCCAATTCACGAAATCATCTTATCGATTTACAATGTTTAGACTTTTATTAATAAGTCCGCCGTTTACTTTGATTATACATTGATACGTGCAATTTAACCACTATGAACACAGTTTTTCTGGAAACGTTAACGTTGAAAAAAACATGTCTCCGGATATGACGCGTCCTCTTCCGTGGCCTCAAGGGATAGTAAAGTGTCCATCATATACATACTGCAGAATTTTGGACCGGTGACAGATGTACATTTTGGAGATACTTAGTCAGACAACATGGAAAGCTATGAGTCAAATGTCACATGTTGTCATCTCAGAATTGAGATGGCGTTAACGCAGCATTACTTCAACATGTTTCGGGAGGAGAGGATGAATTTGCGTGTTGTAAATTCGACAGCTCGGATTCAGCGCAAACTAACATGGTGGCAACCCTAGTTGGCATAGATCAACTAAAATGGTCATTATAAATGTGTTTAAACTACCAAATACATTTCCTTGCACATATTTCAAAATCATAATATAAAATATTGCATTATATAGTGAATATGTTTGTAAATATCAACAATAAAAAAAGGATAACGAAATAAAAAATGATCTACGTGTCATAAAGCGCAAGCATGATGCGTCGCCATTGAAACAATAAGGCTTAACATTCAAAAATAATGTTCGCCTAAAAAACTCATGCTGGATAGGATATTTTAAACTCACGTGTGAAAGGGATAAATTAATAGTATATAGAGAACAGTAACATTTGTTCCGCTTGTAACTACACCATTTTCTTTTTTCCATTTATGACCATTCAAATGTTAGCCTGACTGCGTACTTCTGCTCAATTTCAGTTTGCTTCTGTACTTAGTCTGAAATAGCAGGCTATCTTACGGGTTCTCTCCGGCTCCAAAACGGCCAGACCGATCAACGAACGAAGCTAAGAGGTTTACATTTTGAAAAAAGGTTTTGGGAAAAGATTAATTTAT
Source organism: Enteromius trimaculatus (assembly GCA_032361065.1). Lineage (NCBI taxonomy): Eukaryota > Metazoa > Chordata > Actinopteri > Cypriniformes > Cyprinidae > Enteromius > Enteromius trimaculatus. The sequence goes on along the minus strand of JAUMHP010000079.1, from coordinate 6,441,392 downwards.
CAACTGGTACCGATCAGTAACAGACAGGTCAGTTTCTCCTTTCTTTTCCAGTCCTTAAATATTTCCATGTCATGCTGTAATCTCGCAATTATGTTGCAGTATTTCGCGCGATGGGTTTTGTTTTCGCCACATACCTGTGTTTACAGCTGAAGTTTGAGCCGGGTGCATAACGTACGTTATAACTAAACGTTATGTGATTGGCTTATGGGTACACCAATGATTTTAAACTTCAGACAAGCGCCCCCACATGCAAGACAAAGTAAGCGCTTTCCAATTATGCCCTTCCAGACTCTGTCTACGAAGCAAAGCGAAGTGGCAGAGTTTGGTATTACCAGGCTATCCAAATGTAGCCATGTAAAATTAACTTCTGATTTGCTCACCACCTCACTTTTGTCTCTATTTGCTGCTTTTGGCATCACAATTGGACAAATTCCATGAACAGGTTGGTATTGTACAGTGTGTACATTCGTCATCCAATCAGCACTGTGGCCACGTCATTTTGCTGTGGCTCTAGAGTGATTAGTCACATGGCTGGCTGCAAAAACAAGTGAGCAAAGACGCCGAATTTCACATGCATACCTCTATGGGGTTCTACACCAGCCGAGCAAGTGCCATTGAGATGACTGGGAATGCAGACGGATAGGATTCTCCAGGTATTATATAAATATATATACACTTCCTTGGATGTAACTGATAAACGTACTGGTTCTTCTGTTAAATTTATTTCATGCTAAACATACTGTAATTGTATTTAGACTCTGTCAGTTTTGCGTTGTCAAATTCTTGCCTCATAATACCTTTGCAGCTGTTTGTAAACTGATGAGGAACTGAAAGGCACAAAAAAAGAATTAATTTGCATGAACAAATGACATTCCCTTTGAAATCGTGCAATTTAAGAATATTGAAGTGCAATTTATTTATTTTTTTAATATTTATTTTCTTGTTTTAATGCAAAACTTCACCAACTCTTGAACCTAAATAATTATCAGCCTTTTAATAATGCTTCAAAAGTCACTTATTAAGCAACATAAAGACCGTATTCGGAAGATGAGCATACCTGGCAATCTCGTTCAGGTTTACCTTGTGTCTAGGAAACCAGTAATGTTTTAGACTTGGGTTAATCCTTAAACTTGAACAGCTCAGGGAAATAAGGAAGTAAGCAAGAAAGGTCTGCCGTGGGGACTGCAGCTCAACGAGTGACGGGAAATAATAGAAACCCACACTTCATGAGAATGCTATTTTTAAAGTCTGATTGGACATGATTGGACACGGGTGGACCGAGATTCCTACGTCACAGATGGAATCAGAGGGCCAGAATAACCTTCCATATCAATGATTAGATTACCGCAACCAGACAAACAGCGGATACAGGTGAAATGTCAGTGTGCCACACAGCCCCCGTGCATTGCTTCTCTCTAGAGGCTGTGTTCTGATTAAATTAGCCTAACGTGGGAAGTTGCTAATCCGAGCCAACCCAGGATTAAGCCTGCAGGACATCGAGAGTACATGGGAGAATGTGTGTTTGAGTGTGGGCTGCTGAGTGGGTGGTGGATAACGAGGGTTTGCGGAGAACAAATAAACCTCGCAGAACACGAGGCTAACAAAGATACTCCTGTAATTCCGTTTTGTCTTAATTCATCATGCGACGTCTGGTATACTATCAAATGAAATGTGTATTGAAAACATGCAATGCACACTTAATTTGCTTCGGGATTTGGCTGCGTTCTGAAGTGCTCTCTCTCGGTTTCCATGAAGAAGTGCTTACAAGAACTTTTTCATAGTGTGGTCAAGCACAGCAGGGGCTACTTATGCAAGACTATACAAATGCAATATCCCTGCAAAGCTACTAATGCCTGGAACAAAAGATGCAATATTGTGATTGTGTTTCTAGAATACCTACATCAGAGGATTAAACGAAATGACAAAGCTGTCATTTGCATCGCGTAGATGATTTGCACAGCCAAGTTAAGTGTGCGAACAGTTATTTTAGGTCCTCATCTCTGATTGGATTCAGAATCTCTTAATATTTGCGTCGCTATTTTCATTTCTTTTCTTCACGTTGTCATCATTGTTGTAATAATAGTAAAATATTATAAATAAAGTTAATAATATTAGTTATTGTTGCAGTGTTTGTCTTGTTTCTTCGCCAATTGTTTTGTACATCATATTAGAGTTTTTAGTGGAAGCGTTAAGATATAGGTATTTTAGCATTTTGTGTATATCTGTTTGTTTATTTGGTTGAATATAAGCTTGATAGTGTACAGTTAAAAGTCAATGTCACACATATTAATTATCGGCATTATACAATTATTTCTGAATGATCATGTGACACTCAAGACAAGAAAACTCAGCTTTTTTTCAATAACAGGAATACATTTTATTTTAAAATATATTGAAGGAAACTACTTTTTAAAAGGCAATATTACAGCTATTTTACTGTATTTTTGATCAAATAAATGAAGCCTTGGTAAGCATAAGCATAATAAAAAAGATGTTATATATGTAATATATATATATTCATTACCAACCCCAAGTTTCTGGATGTTAGTCAGAAAACTCCCACACTCTGGAAAAGCAAATACACCTGCAAAGTGTGTTGTCTTCTTACTTCGTAACCTTTTCACGTGAATTAGGTGGAGGTGTAAATGATTCTTGTGTAATTTTTGCATTCCCACAGTACTCATTTATTCCCACTTCCTGTTGACAGACCTATGAGCCACGGCCCTACGCATCGACAGGCGTGTCCTAATGCTTCCCCCTCTCTTTCAACAAAAGAATCAGGGTAAACAACCTTCGCGAAGCGGGCTGACGGATACAGACTGTTGAAAATTTCTCAAACACGAAAATGGGACCGGGAATGACTTTGATGGTTTGGAATGCTGCTCACCCACACATGCACAGACGCCCACATATGTCCCACACATGTCTCGCACATTTGAATACGCATAAAGATACTCATTGTATGTGACACTTCAAATCCTTCACATCCACCCTTTCCATTTAAAGACGTTCTCGCATGAATAAGGCTAATTGATTCATTGAATGCCGTTTAATTGGCGAGCGCAAAAAAACCTCTTCAACCTAATTCCCTTTAGGGTGGGAAAGCAGCTAAACCTTCTTACGATACAATGTGTCTGCTTATTAGAAGCGCCGTACAAAGATTTTATTATTCATCTACAATTAAATCAGTTTCAGGTTAATGGCCTCCACCTTGCTGCATCACTGCTGCGATGAGGGAAGGTGTTAATGGGAGTATACGGCACATATTTCAGTACATCAGTTGAGTTAAAACTACATTATTATTAGCTTATGGCTAATAGATTTTACGTATAAATAGAGGTGGCTGTATAAAACGGTAACACTGTAGGACTTACAAATTAATGTATTTTAATCTAAATTTGCTGCTTATTAACAGGTAGTAATTTAAGTTTAGATATTGGGTGCTTAATAAGCATTAATAAATGGCTAATAATCTAGTAATAAGCACCTATAAAACTATGCTAGGCCGTATACACTCCTCCCTCATTTACTGAAAGTGAAATATAACTAATTGTCCTATATTTTAGTTTTGCTCTAGGTTGGAGCTGTTTTTTGTATTCTCAAATTATTTGCTTATATAACATGCTTTTACGTCTTGAAATATTCCAGTAATTCATCAATATTGCTCATCTTAAACATTTCTGCTGCTATATTGAAGTGGCGTCACAAACTTCCTGAGATCCGAATTCCACGTAACTTTGTTGTTTACCGTAGACTTCTCTTGTAACCAAGCAATGTGTTTTCCTTGACTGGTTGCCCAGTAACATCTTTATGACGTCAGGACATAGTTGCCCCTCCTAAATCAAAGGCCGCTCCACGTTAACATCTTTTAAGGTGGCTCGGATCTTTTATTTTGACTGTATATGTGTTTTTCCGGCCGAATGAAGCCTTCTTTACACTCTCAGATTTCCTCTGAGTGAGACCACAGTCAGAAATCCCTACACTTTTCCAAAACCTCCACAAAGAATCAAATAAAGCATGCGATTTAAGGCCTCCACCTTAAATCACATGCTGACATCGCAAGAAGCAAAGTCTCCACCCATTCTGTGAGCAGCTTTGTAAAGAGGTGTTATACTTCCACTCCAACGCTCGAATGCTGTCACACGGTGTCGTTTCGGATAGCAGGAGCACTGGAGGAGACTTGGGATTTTAACCGGCATCTGCACTGACTCATTAACCAAGGCTGTTGTTGCCACATCTTAGTGGACACTTTTTGTGGGCGAATCTAAACTACATTATAATTTTCTCTATACATGCCAAAACTAGGCAACCTTGTGGAGGAATCTGAGACATTGTCGCGAAACTTTGAGGTTTTCGCCACAATAATTGGTGAGTGTAAAAGTGATATTTTCTATCCACTTTTTGAGCAACAGCTGGGTTGCTGCCGAAGCTGTTGGGATTTTGCAGTAGTATGCAAGTTTTCATTCGACTTGTTTTTAAACTTTTGACTTAAATCTCATTTAAAAACCAGTTCTGGCTGATTGGATGCGAAAAGGATTCACCCCCAAATTGAAATACTGTCATTTTACTTATCCTCGTGTTGTTTTGTGTCACTTTCTTTCTTCATGTGGAAAATGTCAGGAACTGACAGCCACAGTTTCCATGCAACTGCATGTTTTTCCCTTAAAATAATCATTACGGTTGTCAGAAGTCTCCTTTTGTTCTCTACAGAGAAAAAAGAAGAGTCAATGGATTTGGAACAACATAAGGATAGATAACTGACCAAATATTCCTATTTGCGTTAACTTTTTCTTTAAGTAGCACAAAAAAATATAAACCTCCTAAGCTTCCCCCTGGTGTTTATTTCCTGCTTATACAAAAATTGGTTGTTATGGATCTGCATGTTCATGCTTCACACTTGTTTAGAAATTGGTGTAGCCGATACCTCCTTTCACCACCGGTGGGCGCTCAAGTTTCACTACAAAGTAAATTGCACTTGGATGGATAGTTTTTTCTTTTCTTTTTTCACGCAGGTCAATGATGGCTATGCTCATGCAACACGTGAATGAGTTGTAAATTCTGGTGCAAGACTCAAACGAGGCATGCATTCCGTAAAAACGGCTATATAACCCGTTTTATCAGTAACTTAGGTTTCGTTCTACAGATAAGGTGTTATATCAGAGCTGGCCTACCATCTGCAGACGTTTGCAGACTCTAGCTTACAGCACATTTGGCACGAGATCGTGATAGTGAGTGACGTAAGTGTCAATTTGTGTATCGCCCCAAGCGATGCTTATTATACTGTATGACTGGGACGCAACGTTTCCTTAAGAGCATACTGTCTTTTATGGGGGACTATTTGAATAGAGATAATGATAACCGTAATACATGCTTTTAAACGTAAGCTGCACACGTAGAAAGATTACAGGCTCTTAGAACATGCGTGGATAATGATATATTTGCATATGGATGATTCTTCAATTATGGGAAGTGTTCTGTCCTCTAGCAATGATACAGATATGCATTATAACTGGGAAAGGAAGCTTTTAACATTTAACTGTTACTCATTTTGTAGAATATCTAAAGACTTGTCCCGCGCCTATTAATTTAAACCTATATCTTGAATACAATATCAATTTATTACACAAACGAACGCAATACAAATGTATTTATAACAAGTAGCCTAATCACTGTTCTCGGAAACATTATTACTAGTAATACACACACAAAAAAGTGAATTGTTAGCAAGTTTTGTTACAGCAAACCGAAAATCACCCTTCAATGTGTAAAATATGCTGAAACTATTTGTTCTGTGGAAGAAAACGGGCAACAAACATGCAACCTAAGACATGCCTTGGTTATATGTTAAAGACATTTTGTTGTATTTTGTAAACAGTGTTCGGTGTTGCTATTTAAACATTGCCGGTTACATTGGGTGACTTGTTACTTTGACAGTTTGCCTCATGAATGGTGTGGAATTGGTACGAGTGGGCTGGAACTCCAGGACTGGAGCTCCTCGCCCACTCAGATTGGATTTGTCCTCAATGAGGAAAGCGATGTGGGGGAGAGAAAAGAGGCGGGGTTTGCGCTCCACGTGGGTGAGCAGCACGTCCCCCCATTGGCTACACACATGACGTCATTGCTTGCGCCGTATGTGATTGGGCAGAGGTTTTGTGGGTGTGACCAAAGCAGCACAGTGGAAGCGAGATACGGTGAAACAACGGGCATTATTATGCGTGTTTCACTGGAGTTTCTCTTCGCGATGAGGGCTGCGCTTTAAACATTAAAAAAAGGGGGGAAAGGGTCAGGCTGGTTTTGCAGTACACTGTCAACGACAAAGGACTACAGTTACAGAATATGCATTTTAATCGGAAAGATTGAATTAAACACTGCTGTAAAAGAAGCTAACTTAGTAGGATCACCGCGGGATCGATCACCAAACGGGAATAATCATTGGGAATATTTTCCAAGAGCTTTTACAGATAGAGAGATCCAGCCCTATCCCTCCGCTTCCATCGACCCTGTTTCCTCTATCGTAGGCTATCGAATGGACCAGCATCCGAGCGCCAGGAGCTGCAGCAGTCGCGGAGCTGCGCCGTCCTGCGAGAGCGTCTCCGGCGAGCCCCCCATGAATTTGTACATCCACTCCACCACCGGCACACGCTTTGAGCTCTCCCTTCCCGCAGAAGAGACCGTGGAAGGGCTAAAGCGAAGACTCTCTCAAAGACTGAAAGTACCCAAAGAAAGACTCGCTCTGCTTCACAAAGAAACGTGAGTAGTAGTCTGATGTGTTACTGTTAGACTGCACGGTTAGTTATTTTTAACAGTGGTTAAGAGCAGGTCAGAAGGTGGGTTTTGGCTGGGCTTCCGAATGGAGATTTTAAGCCGCCTCTGATGGCAAGCCGTTTTAACATTTATTCGTTTAAACTTACTAGCAGGCTTATTTTTATTACTTGTATTAAATCCAGCAGTGCTTAAACGATTAGCATCTAATTAATTTAATCGCTTGTAATTAAGTAAATATTACAACATATTGTTTCTGTTTCAGTATTGACTATTGTTTATATAATAACTATTCACTTTAGGTTAGTATTACTAGTAGATATTCCAGTTAAATTCCTCATTAGGTTGTAGGACTGATTGTTTAGTAGATGGTCACTATTATCAGTTCTGGTTACTAATTTCTGAATATTGACTACTAGCAAAACAGTAAGCATTAGTATGCAAGGAATGAGCAGTTGCTGACTAACTGAATAGATAAGTAGTCAAGTGGCAGTAACAAAGAAAGGTAGTCAGTAACTAGTACAAAATGTGTACGGATACATATTTTAATGGCTCGCCATAGGTCATGCTTTTAATACGTAATATTGCAGTCTGTTATTTCTACCATGATATTTTGCTGTGGCAGTCCACAGCCTCTTCAATAGAGAAGTGAAAGTGATCTATGCTGTTGACAGTGTGCTGTGGAAGTCAGTTTAATACAGGCCATGCGCAAGGTGCAGAAACCTGCATCACACCTGAAACTGTACTCCCATTTCAAAACATTATGCAAGCAACGTCAGTTTAACGGCTTATAAAGGACTCAAAGGTGCGCGCAACTGACAGCAGTGCATGCATATTAATAGAATTTCCTAATCTCTTGATTAAACTGGTTGCTTTGCTTGATTAGAATATGCATGGCGTTAGTAATTGTCATTTTAAACTGGATGCCGGGGAATAAAGCATTCCTAGTGGGACTCGCACTGCGGTGTTAGAATATTCCGAGCGAGCGTTAAGAGAAAAAGGGGCAATGTTAGTTTCAGTGCCGTTTGCACATTGCCTAACAATTGCACTTGGGTGGTGGAGCTGGGAGGTGAGAGAGAAGCTCTTTTGTCACTTGCAAATGACCCTAACAGTTGCATTGTTTGCGCTTTGAATTGGGCCGATTGAAAAGCCCTCACAAGTAATCACCACCAAATTACATCATCCTTTTAAAACGAAGAGAGTCGCTTAATCTCTTCTGTTTGGTTTAGCTGCCTCCAGGCCAAGTGCTCAGTCCCTTTGTTCGGCAGGAGGTGGTGACATTTAGCCTGAGCACATGTGTACACATTTATGCCACCAGGACAGATATTTTTAAGAGATTCGTAGGTTAAAAATACATTTCGACTGTGTGTTTGAAACACTTGGATTCCTGCGGGGGTGTTTTTGGAAAAAACATGCTGATTTACGTATGCTGTGGTTTTCGGTCTGCTGGTATAGGCTACAAATGTAGTAGCCCAAAACGGTTTGATCTTGCTTTTATATACACGTCTAGATATGCATGTATAGATTTACAAAGAAAAGAAAACATGCATCATAACCGGGCTAAAGTATTACTTCCGTGGTGTTTTTTTTTTTAATTTTTTATTAGAGTTCACTCTAAAAATCGTTTACTCACCCTAGTGACATTTCAAACCTTTAAAGCCACCTTCTGTGGATAACTTTGTGGGAAGTGTCTCTTGAAAGTGTTCTTCAAAATATCTTCATAAACGCATCTGTTTTTTGGAAATTGTTTTTCGCCTCTTGAGATTTGACGTCTAACAAAGCGTAAAACTTGTGTTTTCCAGACGCCTGAGTTCAGGAAAACTTCAAGATTTGGGAATAACGGATGGGAGCAAGTTAACGCTCGTTCCAACAGTTGAAGCAGGCCTAATGGTAAAAATAGCATGAGCTTCATTACACGTGCTGTAGTTGGCCAACTCTTTTCGTCACACATATTTACCCTGTCATTTCTCTCTTCTCAAAGTCTCAAGCATCAAGACCTGAGCAGTCAGTAATGCAGGCGCTGGAGAGCTTGACGGAAACACAGGTAAGGTTTCACTCTAATAAGGTCATCCCAGTCGATATTTGAATTACACAGTGACCCATTACATTGGGCAGTTGTGCGTACACTTAACCTAATTGCCAGGGCAGAAGTGAACACCCGCAGTTGGCTCTTTTTTTGTAGTTTGTAGGTTTTTGAACTCTCTACTTAGCAAGATGTTGCACTGACACATAGGGTAATGGCATACAGATGATGCCCTCCTAAGCTTTTAACTTGAGGACCTCCACACACTTACCACGCATATTTTAAGAAGCACCTTCCAGTTTCTAGGCAACATCTGCGAGCCGAAGCAAACCCCACCTAGAAGCCACTTCATTGAGATGCCACACTCTGCAACTACTATTTCATGTGTCCAATTATTATTATAACACTTTCTAAGTCGTGTTTATGCTTTAAACCTTAGCTATTAGTTATGTTCCCTCATTTAACTCATTGTTTACGTTCCTGTCGTCCAATCGGTTGCTGGATATTGACAAAAATATCTTTCAAACACACACATGTGCACAAAATGAGTCCGCCACACGCATCCACTGCATCCGCTTGCTGATATTTTGGGAAATCCTGCGTTGCTCTGTTTGTGTGCGAGTGGTATGGGTGTGCATTTGTGTAGGAGAGGAAAGCGCCTATCTGTAATGACGACAGAGGAGCGTGTTGTGTGCGTACGAGGGGGAAGGGTAGACAGGGGAGTGCACCACTCTTATCGCTCGATACGCCTTCTCCCGGCAGCTGCAGTGTCTCCTGTCTCTGTAGAAAAGCTTTTCAACCTGTGCCTTTCTCATCAAAAAAACGTTTCATAGTAGCGTGCGAATATTACTTGCGCTTTTTCTCTGTTCTAATGTACTTTTGTAGGCAGCTAACTGTGTCAACCGGCCGCTTATGAAACGGCCCGTTTTTAGAAACCGTCATTTTTAGTCATCACTTGTGTCCTTTTTGTAGCTTCATGGTTACAGGCATGAAGTGAGTCAGTAACATTGTCAAATGCGAGACGTATCATTCTTTCAGAATTTAAATTAGTCAACATAATTGTGCCGCCACAGCGAATGCAAGAAGCGATCTGCGCTCTACGATACCTACTCGTCTTGCTAGATAAGGTTGGATTCGTAGTTACAATGGACAACCACAACTGCATAGCAGAATTCCAAGAGCTACGGCGCTTGCTTCCAGGGAAAGATCTATCTCAGACTCTGTTTTATGGAAAGGGAAGGCTTGCAATTATTGGAATGGCATTTTTGCCTTGTTACTCTGGCCTAACAGCTTTTTCTGCCCTATAATTTAAAGCTGCTGTGGTTTCGCGTGTCTCTCCATAGTCTCTGGTTTTACCGCCGTTAAAGAGGAAGAATGAAATGACATCAAGGAGATTCTTAGTTCCAAGGGAAAATATAGCCCAGTTTCTGCACTCCACTTGATAGATCAGCTGTCCTCTTGAACATTAAAACGCCACTTTTGCATTCAAACGGCGCTTTGTTGCTGGTAACTCTGCCCATCAAATAGAAATAATGACTGGTGTCTGATTCTTCAGGCGACAGAGTTTGTTAATTAGCGGTTTCTGTTGTAACCCGCCTCTAAAGGCAGGTAGATTGCTCGCTTTGTCCTTGGGGGGATAACATAGCGTTTGTTTCCACAAGCAAGCGCCTTTTCCCTAGTCTCAGTGCTACACACTAGAGATGTTTTTCTGTCACAACTCTCCACCCTTCAGACACCCACTTTAGAACGGGGCCGGGGCGCCTGTCATTGTGTCTGGAAATGGACAGATGCAAATAATGGGATCTAACAATATAGAGCGAGTCACCTCTCAGTCACCCCCTTGTCAAGTCCACCCACCCAACCCCCTTCCCAGAGGGAGCAAGTCTTGAGAGATGGCTGTAGTGACGTCGCCCTTTGACGAGGGTCTGCGATTACCGGGAAGGACAGTGATGAGTCAGAATGCCAGGTATAGATTGAGGACGGAAATAGAAGCTCTGGGATCATACGTCATGCTGAGTGGCAAGGATCCACAGGATGCCGATGGCTTTTGTGCCATATCTCCAATGAATTTTGGTGATTTTGCAAATAAGATAAAACGCAGTTGTTGTGGTAACAGCTGGCACATGGGAGGTGAGATTAGTTTGCGTTTCTCTGATCAGCGATCAGGCCTGTGTGTGTTCGCACGGAGAGCACTCCCAATCCAAGAGGGACTGTGTTGACATGGGCAATCACTCGGATTCGTGACTGTTCCTGTTTCCCATCCGCCTTTGTGATTGAAGTGCTCTGTTTCGTGACTGAACTGAAAAGGAAGGAGGGGGGGTAGGCTATGGAGAACTTCTCATTCGACAATAACCAAGCCACCAGCTTTTTTAATTGGGGTCAAACTCCTCTTCTGTACTGAGCAGTTTCTTTTTTTAGCACGGTTCCTTATACACGTCCTTCTTAGCGTTTTCCTTTTTTTTTTTTTTTTTTTAATTCTGTGACATTTCCCTACATGTTTTTTAAAGTCTTTAATTAACGCTGAGTCCCACGATTGTTGGTATTTTGAATCCTGTTGGCTGCAAGTGTGACACGTCTGTTTTGACTCAGTCTCTCGCCTACCCAGACAAATCGGTGCAGTCATCTGAGGAAAAAGGTGTTGCGCTTTCACGGCGCATATCTTTGATGGTCACCCGGAGCTCAGAGAATGAGGAAGAACGGACATGGCAGGAACAAAACTTGAAAATGTTGCAATCTTTTGCCTCATTTTCTTTTGAACCTGTATGAACTTTCTGTATTATGAGTAAACAATACATGTTTTTAAAGTATTTTTTCTTCTCCCCTAAAGATGAAAGTCATATAGGTTTGGAATGACATTAATCCTGACAACATCTTCATTTCTGGATGAACTGCCCCATTTAAGCATTCTGTTTTGTTCAACAGACATGATGGAGAGAGGCTCCTTGTAAGTTCTGACTGATCGAATTTAGTCCATACCCACTGAATCCTCTCAATTCAATCACTTGTAGACCTTGACTAGGTCAACCCCCTCGAGTTAGATCTTTGAAGGTACTCCTTTCTTCAGGGTTTGAGGAAAGATGCAAGTGATTGATTATTGTGAGGGAACTTGTTATTGCATCCACACCCCCTTCATGCCCCTTTGTGAGGACCATATTGATGCCCCCCCCAGTGCGTTCAAAACCCACCAGTCGATAGCTAGGGTTAATAAGCTGGTTTTGAACTTCCCATGTTTGCTGGGGCCTTTGATAGGTGACCAGTACTCTTATAGTCATGCTTGGTATCAAAAGAACCTGTTTCCTTACTTGACCCCTCAAAGATGGGTGACTTCAGGCTGTGGATGAACGTCAGTCTGGTGATGTTCTGAGCTCCTGCCCTGCATCTCCCGTGTTGCAGAAGAAACCGCCTGCAAATGAGTTCTTTGAACCGCAGGGACCCCAATAAATAAAACTGTCAGCTATAGAGTTGGAAGGGAGGGAGAAAAAAACGGAAGGAGCTAGAGGCGTACTCTCACTGAATATTTCATCAGCATCTACTGGCATCCTCACACCCCTCCACCCTCTCTCTCTCTCTCGCTACAAGGTTTCTCCCCCAGCCCTCCTCCCCTGTCTCCCCTTATCATGTTTTCTTTCTCTCTCCTTCACTCGCTCTTCACTGCATAGCAACTGCAGCCCACTGCAGAGCAAAATGCCTCCCCAACAAATCAAAATGGACGAAGTGTAAAGATAAAGGAAAGAGTAGCAATAGTCTGTTGCAAGTGAGCCAATGTTGGCTTAGCCAAGTATATAATACTTTGTTCCCATGTCTGCCTTTGTTGACTTTTAATCAGCTTAAACAAAATCGGCAGATTTCCGCATTTTCTGCACTGATTCACGGTCAAATCAGACAGAACGGATACTTTAGCTTCACAAAATACCATATTTGTAATGAATTTGCATTGTACTTAATTCTTACTGATTGCATATTATCCTAAATGTTGCATACACGAAAATGGATGCAAAAATGTTAATTTGCTGCCGTTCCAGTTCTGAGGAGAACTTTCTGTGCCCGCACATTCCATGTGGGCCTGTTTTGTAGAGAATATGACCCCTAGTTTATTCGTTTTCCATGTAGTGACTGGAGAAAGGTTGGATCCAGGTAGGCTTCTAGCTTCAAAAGAATTTCCAAGCCAGTGTCAAGAGCGCTCCGTTATAGAACTTGATCTGTGTGCCTTGATGAGAGAGTGAGTGAGTCAGTGGCCTGAAGAACAAAGAGACATGTGCAGACATACACTCGCTGGTTTCTTTTGAGTACCTTATACATTTTAGGTGATATAGACGACTATATTTTGACACTTCAGGCTTCATACACCTGACAGATTCAATGTAGCTGTGCTAGGTAAAGTGTGGAATTTCTAGCCACAGGATTTCTGAGGGTAACTAAATATGGGGTTTCTTCCATAAGCACCAAGACTCTTCTAAATGGTTTTGTTAATATATCTTTGTTCTTCCAGTCAAGTCAACAACACAGAAACGTTGTACAATGTATACTTGCACACGCATTCCTTTGATGCCGTGTAAGTGAAGACTGCGTAAACCCACTGCGCCTTTGTCTTTGTGGTCATTCGGGTATAGCGCTAGAACAGTGTAGGCTGGCCGATGTATTGACAAAGGTCTGTGTGACTCAAACTGACGGCTGCTGTGGGGAATGTCTCTGCAGACCACGTCCTCGCCTTTCAGAGGCACTTTTACTGGTTGTGGGGGTTCACGCACTCTCTCATTATGTGGGATGAGTCTGGGCTTTGAGTGAGTCAGTGAGATGCTTGGTCTTGATGATGACTGATCTGCAAGGCTAATGTGGGGTCTGGCACGCTTTACTTGACGATTTGCAGGCCCAAATAATTTTAATTATTAGTGTTTGGATGATCAGCACCCTCCGTGCTTCACATATTCCAAGCCTTTATCCTATTATATAGTTGCTCTGCTATATGCTAATGGCCGCAGAGTAATTACAGGGACCTTTTGTTGGAATCTGAATTGAGCATTAAATGCTAATCAACTTGTAAGACAGCTGTCATTCAGGGGTGGGATCCTCCCTCGCTCTGGGGTGAGCCACCAATTTCACAATTGACCTTTAAACAGGTTTTACCATCAATCTAGAGTATACACTTCAGCGTATTTTTTATTAGTTGTTAGTCATACATGCCTATCAAGAGTTTTTTATTTTTTTTTATTTTTTATCTCTACTAAAGAGAGAAGGCTCTTCTGGTCAGTTAAATGCACAGAAAAGTAAAGGTCGCTCGACTGCGAGAGTGGATGCTTGATGGAAAAATAGATCAGCAAAAGAACTAGAGAAAAAAAGCAATGAAGGGTAGGCCCTAGTGATTTAAAAGTGTAACAGGTCAGCAAACACAAGCACACTCGACGGCTGAAGGGAGTCTTTGTGGCTTTCATTGTTTTTTTAATTTTTCTGTGATTGTGCATTATAGTCATACACATTTAAAACATCCTCAGAATGCAGCAGATGCAAGAAAGAATGTCTCAGGGTTGAAATCGAACAAGCCTGAGGTTGTTTTAAATGTTTGGAGAGCAAAGTCAAGACAAGCATTCTTTATTTCTCGCCTTGTTTTCCAGGGGCCAGAGAGCCCCTTGGCTCAACTTCCATTCTGGGTACTCCTAAATTGGGCAAGCCTTTCCGGTCCAGCCTTTCAAACAATTAGCTATTATGTGACTGTGTGGCGAGTGGGTCTGCATCCTGTTTCTGTGGCTTCTATTTTTTTCAGGCCTCAGGCCAGACAGAAGTTAGCGTTTTCTGGGTGTGCTGCATGGTAGAGAGTTTTGTGTGTGTGCCTTTTGTATACTTCTGCTTATTCACAAAAAAGGCATTCAGTCATGTTGCCAAATTCTTTTCCAGTGTAGAGCAGTGCGAAGGGAATTACTAAACCCACCCACTCTTCGTTTCCTGTTCACAGGTCAGTGACTTCCTGTCTGGCCGGTCTCCTTTAACCCTGGCTCTGCGAGTAGGCGATCATATGATGTTTGTCCAACTGCAGTTGGCAGCGCAACATTCGGGCGGCCCACAGTTACAGCATCGGCATCTCATATCACGTGGGAGTTCAGAGGGCACGACAGGACAGTCTCATCCAGCTTCGGGCTCTGCCTCTGGGATGGCAAGGGTTTCGCACAACCCTCACCCACATCACCTACACCCACATCCTCATCATCCAAACACAACGCTCCCATCTAGCCCAGCGGCCTTCCCACCTTCCCCCTCTATCCCATCTGTTCCTCCCATGTACCCCACCTCGGCCTCAGGGCACTGTAGCCCTCCACCGCACCCCTCTCAACTCCCTGGAAGTTTTCTTCACTCCCAGCAGCCATCTTCAGCCTGTCCCACCTCTCCAAGCAGCCCTAGCCCTGCGGCTTCCTGTCCAGAGGTTTGTCACCCTGTGATCTACCTTATCCAATTCAGTAATTTTGCATAATAATGGTGATAAATCCCATTGAACAATTATAATAGTAAGATGTGCAAACTATACTTGCAGTTGACCACTGGCCCATATCTTGCACAGGCCAACTGCCCAGCAAAGACATCTGGCAGTTGCAACACTCCCTCACGATCCCGCAAACCAGGGGCTATCATCGAAAGTTTTGTGAACCATGCCCCTGGAGTCTTTTCTGGGACATTTTCAGGTACACCTTCTCAATAAATTTAATATCAGTATACAACAGTTATACCTGTAATAGTTATGTATATGCAATTTATATGTAATTTCTGTATTTTTTTTTTACTTAGGCACTTTGCATCCCAACTGTCAGGACAGCACTGGACGTCCCAGGCGAGACATAGGCACCATCCTTCAAATCTTGAATGACCTTTTAAGTGCCACCCGGCATTACCAGGGCATGCCACCGTCGCTCACGCAGCTCCGTTACCAGACCCAGTGTAACAGCCCCAACTCACCAACGCCGTCGCCGTCGCCACCGCCTTCACCTCCCCACACCCCAGGAATAAGCAGCCTGCCTACTACAGTGGCATCTGAGACCCAGCCCACCCTCCACCCACTGGTGCAGTGCCAGAGTCAGATCCGCATGTGCAAGCCTCCTGGTAAGTTTTATTGCATTTACCAGAAATTATGCAGAGATGCATTTCCTAGAGCATTTCCTGAAGCCAGTAGTATTTCAGATCTAGCCCAGAGCTTCAAGTTTCATATCCAAGGCAGTGTTTGCGTAGTTTCAGAATGTCCAAGACAAGGGTGCAGGGATAAGAAAATTGAAGATGTTAGAGAGGGGGAGGAAGAACTAGGCTTGTTCTTTCAGGCCCTGGTAGTCATGCTCCAGCAGCCACAGCATGTCTGGCTTTGTCTCTGTGCTGACGGTGTCCTCTTTCCTCTGAGAGGCAAAGAATGGGGGTGGACTACTCTGTTACCAAGAGGAAAGAGGCAGAGAGCCAGAGCGAGAGAGATAACGAAGCGAGATAGCACTCACAGACGTGTGGCAGGTACCCCGCTCTGTCTGGTAAAAACTGATTATCTGGGGCAGCTCGCTTCAGCGCTGAGGAGGAAATTGAACTGCTCTGTCATGAAACACCACTGTTGGAGAGTACAGAGATAATGAAGAAATATCATCCTAGCGCTGTTCAAAGCACAGGCCTGTTATCAATCTAGACTAGATTAAAAGCATACCAAGCTTACGCCGTGCAATATGAAAACATATCATCAACTACTGGGGTGGAATAACTTCGGTCACTCGATTTTCACAAAGGGTAGGGAGTCCTACAGGGTTTTTTTGAGGCGATACATACTTTTCCTGTGTGATAACCCCTCTTCCGTTTGCATAATGCTCCGTCATTGGTCTTCATACTTCCCCCGCACTGAAAGTAAATAGGCCATCCTATTGGCTCCACTCTTGCTCGTCTGCAAAAACTATCCCAGCAGCCAGGGCTAGTCAATGGACACTTGTTTTCCTAGCAGCCTTTAAATAGAGATTTACGCAAGAAATATGAGCTCCAAGAGAATGCTCATTGTGTTTGAAAGTCAGCAAGAGGAGGCGGAGGGAAAACACCAAGAGTCCATTCATAAAATTGTTGTTTATATCCGGCCAGCGACTGCCCACTGATTAATTGGCGCTTCCTCTTGGGCAAGATGGAAAAAACGGGAAGGGTCCTGTGGCTATTTTCTGGACAAAACCACCTTACTCGTCAACATGTTTGTGAACCCATGGTGTAGGGCAATATTTAGTGTGAGATCGCTAGATAATACTCCAACTTTGACAGACTGTTGGTGAAGAGATAAGAGGAAGAGAGTCGACCATTCTTGACTCCAATTCCTGTGCTCACAGGGGTCTCTTAGACCCCTTTGCCCATTACAGTCAACCCCTTTGTTTGCCCTAGTGTGCCGTAATACTGCAGTAACCTTGCCTTTTGTAGATGAAAAAAAAAATGAAAGCCTGTTGGGTGAAACATAGGGATGGCCTTTAGATTTGGTATTGCCTGGCCACTGCACTACATGAAGGGAGAGAAGGGGGGGAGGTGAAATGGGTCTTAAACTGGGAGCGGGAGAATAGTTCAGGAATGTTTTCGCCCCTCAACATTCTGCACTATCTGTCAGCTCAGGTTAGTTTAGTTTGGGCTGCGCAAGAGCGTCAGGGTGGAGCTGTATTTTAGCAGAGAGAGAAAGAAAGAACAAGGAAGGGTGCTCAAATTCCTTCCCTCGATCATTTAATCCGACCGAAAGCAAACGCTCCCGGCTGCTGTGTACACACTGCGGCGATGTGAAATGTCAAGATCTCAGTCCTCTTTGTCCTGGCCTCCCTGGTGCTTAAACACTGCCAAGTTCTTTTCCTAACCCAAAAGAGACAGTTTTGCTTCTGTGCAGATTGCTTGATCAAATGCCCCAGGGCTCTCACCGTGTCACTACGGTGCTCAAACCTGCCCAGCTCGACCGGGGGTTTAAATAATTCATCCCCCCTCCTTTCTCACTGCCAACAAGCGTGTAAGAAACCCCCCAGGCCGACTATCTTTAGCTGCTCATCAGGTGGGGGCCGTGGCAAGCCATATCCGATGCCTTTTATTGCTACTAGTATGCAAATTGTGGTCATTTGAGACCACAGCTCCCTGCAGGGTCATTGATGCCATCGTATCAGTAAAGCAATGGAGATGTCAGGGTCTGACCGCTCCCCTGGTTTAGTTCTGGCTAGGGGTGCAGATGGCTGAACACAATGCCTGTCCTGTGCTGTGCACCCACTCTGAGCTCCTCCCAACCCAGAGGCAACACTGGCGTCTATCCCAGCTCTTTGGGAGTTAGCTACAGCTGGCTTATAGAACAGGAGCACCTACTGATCACAGAGAATATCTAAACAGGAGAATTGCAGAAGCTTGATGACTAGAGAAGTGTGTTTTATTGGGCAGAAAAGCAAACTCTGTTTGAAGATACTGAGGGGTTTTTATTCAACAGAGCAAGTGCTATAATTGGCTATAGATGGACCTATAGAAGTGCCCACAATAAATAAAAAAAAAAATAAATAAAAATAATATATAAAACTTAATGGTAAAATGACACGGCTTGTGCCGTCAGGCACTCTTTACGAGTCTCGTAAAGCTGAGAGTATGTGGAAAAATGACCATTTGTATAATGCTCTTCCTCCTCGATTTGTTAAGGAGGTTTTTTCCACTCTAGGGCCATTTGTTTTAGCAATTTTCAATAGTAGTTTGTCCTCAGGTGTGTACCCTGAAAAGCTTAAATACGCAGAAGTGCAACCTTTGCTCAAAAAATAGGCCTGGATACTGCAGACCTTACAAATTTCCAAATTACCCTTTCCATCAAAAGTTCTTGAAAAGGTAGTATGCAATCAATTAATGACTTTTTTTGGAAGATCACAAATTCCTTGAAATGTTCCAGTCTGACTTTAGGGCCTTACACAGTACAGAACTAGCTTTGTTGAAAGATTTTAATGATATCTTTTTAGCTAGTGATTTTGGGGACTGATTTTTTTTAACCACTGCCTTTGATGCTGTGGATCATGAAATTTTAATTTCTCAGTTGGAAAAATGGGTTGGCATTAATGGGGCAGCGCTTGAGTGCTTTAGGTTTAGGACGTTTAGCGTCAGCACAAGGGATTATGTCTCTTCCCCTGCCCCTCTGTTGTATGGGGTCCCACAGGGCTCAGTGTTGGGTCCTCTTCTTTTTTCTCTCTATTTTGCTCCCCCTTGCGTCAATAATTAGCAGGCATGGCATGTCTTTCCACCTGGATTACTGTAATTCACTATATTTGGGAATAAGTATATTTGGGTATAAGTGGGTCTTCTTTGACCCATCTGCAGTTGGTGCAAAATCCTGCAACACGTCTTTTAACAGGGAGTCTGTGCAATATAGAATTAATCTTACAATTCTTTTGTTTGTTAAATTGTTCTGCCCCCACACTATATTTCTAAACTGTTACACCCCTATATACTGTCACATGCTCTTAGATCAGCAGATCAGCTGCTTCTTTAGAGTCCCAAAAAGCAGACATACGCTCAGAGGTGGCCGTGCATTTGCGGTGGCTGATTTTTACTTGTATGCCTCCAAAATATATTAGAAAACATTTTAATACCAAAATGAAAACATGCTCATCTTAGAGAAGGTGTATGTGTAAATAACTTTTACTATATATATATATATATATATATATATGTTAAATTAATGAATATGAATGAAAAATAAGCATTAGATGCCAGAGTTTGATGTCTGAGACTCTGTGACATATTTTTGTGTGACTCTCTTCTCCGCTGCCAAGACATCCTCCCTTGATGCAGAATGATTGCAGCACCCAGACTCGAAAAGATCACAGGACTTATCAAGGCAAACAAACAAACAAGTCAAAGACAAGTGTTAATTAAGCTGATCTTTAATGGATCAATGGCAAAAGGGAAGCTTGCAGAGGCTGCCTGATCACTGTAGTGTGGGCTGACACATTGGGTTGGGCTTAATGTTTACCCAAAACCCTGCTCAACTGACCTAATACCTGCAGACAGGCCAACAGCCTCATCGATTGGGTAAAAATCCTCCCTCCATTGCACTCTCTCTACTCATTCTTAATCCTCCTCCTTTTCCATTTTCCCCCTCACGTGGCCATCAGCACTCGGCCTGGATCTTTCTCCCTCTATGCGGGGATCAATACATTCTCATACATCAGCTCACTCCCTTCAAAAACCATGAGCCGAGTGCAACATCCCAGCTTTTGTTCACCAGTATGCTGCTACTTTTTAGATTTTTTTAGATTTTTTTTCTTCTGCGTAATCGCTTCCACCCTCTGTGGCTTGTTCTCATTTGCCTCCGTCATGAGGCTGTATTGAGGAGGAGGGGCGTGGGTGGATGCGGGGGCTGGGGGAGGGGGTTAGAAAGGAAGGCCAGGTGTATATCTCATGTGCAGGCCTGAACAGCTGTGTTGCAGGAGGCGGGGCTGGGGTTGTTTTGTCCTTTCCTCCCCCCCCGACTCCTTTCCCCTGAGGCTCGGGCAGCTCGTCACAAGCCTTTTTTGCCCCCACCCCCTAATTCGAGCCGCAGGCCTGAGAATGTCGAGTGTGCGGTGAGGACACTGCAGCACACACTGCTCGCTCTGAGACAATGCATCATTGGCGTAGGGGTGAAGGAGGATGAGGGGAGGAAGGGAAGGGTAGATGGGGCGAATGCAGGGGGAGGGGCTTTTTCTGTCCACGATGTTCACTTGCAATCGTCGCTGGCAGCTAAATAACTCTCTGTTCTTGTCCAGAACCCCC
>JAUMHP010000079.1:6401676-6420774 GCA_032361065.1 Enteromius trimaculatus | reverse complement strand
CCCCCTCCACCCCCGTATGTGTCCAAACGTTAGTGCAGGGAGGGGTCTTGGAAGCAAGGGACAGCGAAGGGAGAGCTTTTGCACTGCTTGTTCTGCCTTTGTTCCTGGTGCATCCCAGCCCCCCACCACAGCCGTTCACTCTTTTTGCACTCACAACAACCCAGGCGGATCTGTTAGGATGGCTTTAGGCTGGCCAGCCACGCCATCACCTAATAATAACCCTCTAAACGGGTGCACTGAGTCTCCCCCTCAGGCAGCCATGTTTATCCCGATAATGATGCGGGGGTTGTTCGAAACAGTCAGGTTAAGTTCGTTTTTCCTTGCAGCACAGCCCCCAAACCGTGCCAAAGTAGCGGTGATGTGTTTTTGCAGTGTCCGCGGATCTGTTTGGAAGGGCGAGCGTGTGGGAAAGGACATTGGCAGGGGCCACAGATTCTCACAAAGAACAAAAAGGAACTTGGCTTAGTAGCCAAGGGTCTGCCTTAATGTCTTTTGAGACCATTGTGCGCTTCATACAATACCTTGACAGTGGCATGCCGTGCCCAGTGCGGTTAATGAGCTCCTCTGCTCTTTTTCTCCCAGATTTCTGTAGTTCGCTCCCTTGGGGCACCGCAGCCTCATGTAGCAAGTTTTTATTTTTTTTCCACCAGCCCCAGTTGGTATGCAGAGAAGAGCTGACAGGCTGCAAGGTGAGGTGGCTGCCCTACTTTTGAGGCCTAGAGTCGCAGGGAGACTCTTTGAGAGGGCAGATGAAGGAGAAAAGCATTAGCGTACAGACCCTTTCTCAATAGGGTCTCCGTCGAGCTCGCGCAGTCAAACAAAGACCTTCATAACCCATAAAGTCCTATTAGACCAGAACCTCTCTAATCACACTAAAATGCCAGAGCAAGGCCCAAATCTCATTTGTCTAACCAGGTTAGGAAGGAACTGTTTGGCAGATCTCTGCTGTTGATGTTTGTACAGCCTGTTCTTTCTCCACGAATATCCAAATGATTAAAACTACCACTTACATTTATAGCGCAAATCCTTCCTAGACGGCTCAAACCCGCCCACCATGGAAAGGTATTAAGTAAAGGGGGAAACTGAGCCCACACGAAATCCCGATTTCATTTTGATATGGAGAGGTGGATGAAATTGATTAGCGGACGAGAATATGCATCTGCTCTCTTTTTCTATTGCATTCTGGGTGGAATTCCAGAGCATGTCTTTCTCCCTCTCTCTCTCTCTCTACCTCCTTGTCTCTCTTTCTCTCCAGGGGCATTGGGGAGGGGTGAACTGTGTGTGCGTATGGGGGTGGGGGTCTTGGTATTGGGTGGTTGGGTGGGTGATTACTCGTTCAATGAGCTCAGGCCAGAAAAAGAAAGGGGGGGAGAAAAGGGCCCGACTTACTTCGCTTACAATTTCCATTCGCTTGCATTTTCTATTGAAAGCCAATAGCAGTGTCCTCGCCTGGAGATGGATTGCTGCGCTAGAGCTAAGGTTTAATCAATAGGTCTTTTTAATTTGCCATCGATCCATGTTAAAAGCTACTGCTGCTGTTGCTGTGTGTGTATGTGTGGTGGAGCACACGCGATGAAAGATAGTCCATGCTCGGGATTATTGACATTCTAGCCGGCTATTTCATTATTTAATTCTGGGATAGTTCCTAATGGAGCTGGCTAATAGATTGTGGTTTCTTTTTCTCTTCCATTCTCTTGAATATATTTCTAAATGAAAGGTTTAGGGTTGAGCTGTGGAGTGGAAAACCCCCCTCGTGTTTTTTTTCCTCTTAATTGGCGCATTAGCCGCTAAAACCCTAGCATTGTTTGTGAGATTAGAAAGTGCAAGGTATTTGCTTCCTGTTAAAGAAACAACAAAGTCGAGATCGTATCGCTTGGGAATGTGTGCGCATGCACGCGTGGGCGTCAGCCTCCTCACGGGAGTGTGGGTTCCTTTGTGAGAGCGCACTTCTCTCTTTCGCGTATCTCAAGGGCACGCCTGCCAGGACATTTCGAACCATTTCTGATAAGGGAAGAGAGGACTTGTTGCCACATACTGGGATGTTCTCTTCTGAAATAAGACAGCAGAGGAGTGTGCTTATTTCTGTAACGAACTAAAGAGAAAGAGAGAGAGAGGCCGAGCAATGGGGTGGGGGTAATCGCAGCATGTCTTTTTAAGAACATCAGCGTCACCACTCAGACTTGAGTTTATTTATCCAGCGCTCTGCCTTTGATAACGTTCAGCAGGATCAGCAGTTGCGATCCAAAGCACTGAGTCATTCTGTCCTAGACCAAATATGTGTGTTGCACCAGCGTTTCCCTGCTGAAAAGGCTAGCATAGATAGTCACCACCTTATGTTGTTTTTTGGATGCTAGTCATTAGCATGGCATGCTGAAATGCAGATTCTGTCCACACAAGACATCATAACCTTCAAGTCTTTCTTGGTCAAACAGTTTTGCCAAGAAAGCCTTGGTGTGCCAGCTAGTGGTCCACTGGTCATTCAACAACCTTTTCTTTTACCCCTGAAAGCATATTTTGGCTGTTGTAACACGAGTCTCAAAAGATGGTCCATCTCAAGACAATTGCATTCGATTTTAGTCTGTTTAGGTGAAACTATGTATGTATAGAACTATGTATTTTTGCACATTCTTAGCACCTAGCTTAAACTGCTAGTAACCGTTAACCTGAACCAAAAAAATTCAATGCTCGACTCTAACTGTTGTTGCTTTTTCTTCTCGGTTCCTCAGGTGACCGACTGCGTCAGACAGAGAACCGAGCCACACGCTGCAAAGTAGAGCGACTGCAGCTGCTCATGCAGCAGAAGCGTCTGCGCAGGAAGGCCCGGCGAGACTCCCGTGCCCCATACCACTGGCTCCCCAACCGCAAGGCCGGACGGAGCAACAGTAACAGCAGTATGTCTAGCGAAGGCTCCCTGGACCTAGACTTTGAGGACTCTGTGTGGAAGCCCGACGTCAAAGCTGATATGAAATCAGAATTCATCATGGCCTGAAGCAGCAACGGTTGCGCCACCCTCATCAAGGAAGACTGGGGTTTACATTTTAGAGAGGAGAAATTTTCGAAGACAGAATCTCGTACGCTTCACTCCTCGTCTCTCCTGTGACCACAAAAGACTTTACACAAAGGAAGATTCACAGACTTTTACTTACCTTAACGTCCTTGATAGACTATGATCTTGGAATAGACTCAATTTTTCAAATGACGATGTTTGGATATGGATTAGACTGATGAAAAGACAGAATTTGGACTCTGAATGTCCAAGAAGTAAACACAAACGAGCATAGCAGACGTCATCGGTGTTGGGATTTTCTCTTTCCTTTCTTGTTTTTTTTTTTTTTTTTTCACCCCACGGGGAAGATCCATACAGGCCAAATACAGGCACGACGAACTAACAAAAATCAGATACTGATTCTACTTCCTCCTTTTTTTTCATTACAAATGGGCATTCACAGTTCAAGAATCGTTTGAAGGGGGTTACCTTCTTTGTTTTTAAGTCCTGTTTTTCTTGAATCATGATGATTTATGAAACTAAATATGTAGCATTACCCACAAAGCATTCAGGTTTTTTATCTTGTAGATGAGGAGGGTTCATTTGCACACACACCTGTGATTTGAAATAGACAATATCGTAATATAACCAAGAGATGGCACAGTGCATGTTTAGTACATAAATATAAAAAAATTAAAATACAAAAAACGCTTTCTCAACAACAGCTCAGTGTAGAATCAGAGGTTCAAGTAGGAAAGTAAAACATAAAAAAAACGAAAGGAAAATATGCTGATGTGATTGAAGACAAGGCTTGTGAAGTCGGTTGTTTTTAGAATATATAAAGAGCGACTTTTCTTTTTTTTTTACCTCCGCGAAAACAAACAAACCAAGCAAACGTAAAACAGCAGTTGCTCAGCGAGGCTCGAGTCAAGCTGTGAAATGAATCTGATGTTATATAATCATTTAAATACACACTGTATCTCTCCTGTTACTGTCTAAATGTGCATAATAGAGAGAGTGGTGGGGTGCCAGAGGAATAGTTTACAATTGTGCATTATAATGGCTTGCTCTGCCAAAGTGGAATCTCTCATTTATGCATTTGACTAAAACAAACCACCATTCAAAGGTTTCATCCCAGCAAACACTTACAATCGAGACTACTTATTTGGCTAGACCTCTTTGCAGATTCCAACATCCAGACTGGAGCGTATCTTCCCCCTCCCGCCTTCACACTCTTGATAGTGCCTCATACGTAGACGAACTGACATATTCTATCAGGCGTTCCACAGACAGACGGTTCTGCTGCTATATGGGACTGCTCTTTGCATGCAAAAGTGTGAATTATCCTGATCATTTTTATAGAAAATAATAATAATGATAATAATAATACCAATACAGAGAAACTGGTGCTGAAAAGAAAAGATATACAAGCATGAATTTGTGAAAATGAAAAAAAAAAAAAAAAGTTTGCTCCAGCTACTTGGGATTTTCGAATTAGGAACGTGATGTTACATATCAGTCGCAAACCAAAACGGGACTGGAATTCTACTGTACATGGATCATTCCTGGACTAACTTAAGGAACAATGGAACATTCAAGGGATCCTCAGAGCAAACCCCAACACTCCCTTCGACCTTGTCCAGATCCGGACTAACA
This sequence comes from Enteromius trimaculatus, assembly GCA_032361065.1. Lineage (NCBI taxonomy): Eukaryota > Metazoa > Chordata > Actinopteri > Cypriniformes > Cyprinidae > Enteromius > Enteromius trimaculatus. The sequence continues at coordinate 6,416,132 of JAUMHP010000079.1, read as the reverse complement.
GGGATGTTAGAAACCGACGTTCGCCCCTAATGACTACTTGGAAATAAACGTCAAAATGTCCTGAACCACATCGATGTTGCACTCACTGAGTTTGCAATGAGATTACCTACCTGAAGGGGAACATTGTCTTTTCCTTTTTTTCTGTTCAAGTGGCCTTAACGTTCATTATCGAAACACTTGCAGAGTGGTGGACATCATAGGGATGTTTTAGTTGTTTTTGTCCTGTGTTTTTGTTAAAGCATCAATTTTTCGTGGGGCAATTTTTTTGTGTTTAGGAGGTGGAGGCTCTATTATGTCAAGGCTTCAGTGCCTTAAAGTTTTGCCCCTTCGGTGTGTAAGAAAAAAAACAAAACCGAACAAATCATTCGCATTTATGCAGGTTTTTATCAATTTATAGGCGCTCTGGTAGAATATTGTCTGTTTGATTGTTACAAGTCACAACCTGGAGTTCATACAGGTTCCATCAGTGTGTTCCGTTGTTTGTTTGATTACGTCCCTTGAACCCTGCTGTCCTACAAAGAAGCAACAAATTGACAAATTTAATTGAAAAAATATAATTTCAACTGCAGTGCTATAGCAACAAAGTGCCCTAACTCTCAATTGAGATGTCCTTTAAGGACACGTTGACAACATGCACTTCCCTTCTTCTCTGATAAATGACTTCAATGGACGATTTCTCCCCCTCCCCCAAGAAAATCATTATTTAATTTTTTATATATGTATGAAATATACTCTGTGTGTGCCTCACCTATATGTAAAACAGTAAAAAAAGTGAAAATTGAAAAAAAGCATAGGAGATGATCTGAGTTTTAGGATAGGGTAATTGAATGAGGGTGGAGGGAGGGAACGGGGGGCATTTTCAATAGTTTGTTGGAGTTCCGATCACATCATTTAAGTTGCCTGTTCTTTCTTGTAGCCAATGAAAACTGATTACAAGAGTCGAAAAAAAAAAAACAATTTACAATGTTCTAGCTATAGACCGGTGTAGCACATGTGTGACTGTATTAATTTATGAAACCAAAATGGTAACTGTGAATTATGTATTTCTTTGTGTTTTTTTAAAGTGGGCGGAAGGTGAAAAGGGGCGTTGCTGTGCCCTGTTTTGTTTTTGTGGAATATAATGGAAATAATCAAGTAAAAAAAAAAAAGGAAAATATCTAAATATATTTTTTTCTTAAGCAATACATTTCAGTGTGACTTGTGATAGGACATTTTCTTTTTTTAGGTAATAAATTGAAAGAAAAAAAATGAATTTTGTACGTGTGACTCATTTACTTTATCACAATTTGCGTGTTCTTTCTATGAAAAGCTGTCATGCATAAGCAGCTACTCTTAAGTGTGAAAAAATATCATGTTTTGGCATGAGCGTGCTGTAAAAGCTCAAAAGGCCTACTCTTAATAAGCTTAAAAACAAATACTGTAAACAAATATTTGGTCAAATTATTTTCATGAACATTATCGATACATTTCAGTACTGAATGATGTGTTTTTTTTAATAATCAAAAGCAGGCTACTCATGCATTGTCCGTCATTTTGGATTCACGCTTTGACATGTCATAACGCTGTCTGACAGAAATATGCTAATTTGGCCAAAATTGAATATCTTATGAGGCAGGATAGCTCAAATGCATACCCTTTTGAACTAAATTTGTTTGAAGAACACGCATATATTCACTGTAAAAAAAAAAAAAAAAATCCGTAAAATTCACGGTAAAAAAACAGCAGCTGTGGATGCCAGAATAAAACCATGAAAAATACGGTAACAATATTTTTAGTTTTACGGTTTAATGTTAAATATACAGTTAAATACCATAATTTCTAATATAAAACCATAATAACTGATATAATGTTAATGTAACAACCTATTAAAGTAGTAAAATCTATTCACTGATAACTACCAAAGGCAGGTGGTGATGAGCAAGTCACATGATAAACCAAGGCCAATCACAAATAGCTTATAAATAGTAACATATATAGAAGGGGCTCAGTGTCATTCACACAAACACTAAAGAGCATCATGGTAAGAATTATTCAATTAAAATTTGCAATAAACTTTCATTTAACAACATTACATGTAACATACAACCCTAATAAACATAACTGATACAAAAAAAAAAACTAAGAAGAAACAAAGTTATTTCAAAGAGAAAACATCAAATTTAAACAAAATTTAAAATGCAATGCAAGGAAATTCTAGGAATGTGTTTCCCTGTAAATTTACCAGGAATTTACCGTTAACCATTTATAGTTTTTCTTTCTTGTTTACACACAATTACTTGTACTTGAGACGCAATGACTACAACATGTAACTGATGTACCAACTGTAACAGGTTTTTACTGTAGCATTTTTACAGTTTTTTACCGTTAAAATCATGGTAATTTTTTCGCTTTAGAATGTCTGTTTGCAAATAATAAAATTTAGCACATTAGGCTAATATTTAGGAGCAGAGCCTTTATGTTTGTAGCTTGTGTACAATGCACAATTTCTGTCTTTAGCTCATAACCAGTATGGTGTATGTCTGCGTACTGTATGGTGGAGTCTCAGAGCGACTGTGTGGCTTCCTGATGAAAGCTAGCTTTAAAGCGTACAGATTTATATTTGTCTGCTGCTCACTCAACCGCAGGGGTGCCAGATCAGAGCAGGATTGAGCGAAGTGATGGCGACTGAGACTCCAAAGCTCCCCCCATCTGTCAGGCAGTCCGTCCTCCTCCCGAGAGCTGAGACGAGATGACAGATTGAGGGTGAGCGCAGGACTGGCTGGTACAGTAGGCAAGTGGTGCGCAGACACATGCTGTTTTAAGGAGAAGTCTTCGGCTCAAAGCTCCCACTCTTTCCCAAAGAACTGAGAGTAAAATATCTCAGAACATAAGAGGAAGCCATCTGCAGAAAAATAAAAGCAACAGACAAGAACACTGGAGTTCATATTGGTTTTCAAATGAGGAAGATTACTAGCGCACACCACGCACGCTAATTCCAACTACTCTATTTAAAATCTCTGCCAGGGAGTTGGGTCATCTCACAAATAGTATGTGGGTGACTTCCCTCTGGGTCTCTTTAATCTGCAATGCCAAACACAATTATAAAACATCTTTTTTATATTTCATCGAGTGTGTTGTCTTTGCTTTTATTGCTACAAGTAAACTGAAGTATGCACATGGATCCATGGATTTACTGCCAATATGGGACTCGAAATCCAATTAAACCTTTGATCAAACAATTTTAAGATTCCTGGTAGTGAATAAGAAATACTTTTTCTGGGTCATGGTAAATTTGGAATCTTTTTGGTTCAGTTTATGTAGTGAATCAAACATTTGCGGATATATACTTTGATATTTACAATGAATCATCTTTTAGTCTTAAGTATAGTTCACTAACGAACCATAAACTGCTTATTGTCTAAAAGTAAGCATGCACGGCCCATACACCAACAGCTGCATACCCGATATATTGATATATTAACATCCAATTCCTTGTTGCCTGAGGTGCATAATGCTTAACAAAAAGATTATTTACCAAATTAAATGTTGGTATACATTTTCATGCTTTATGAAACACAGCCTTGTGTAAATCCATAGATAACATACTCCCACGTTCTTGCAACATGGGTTAAATCTTACATAAGATAAATAAGTTAACGCGGCTATTCATCTACAAATAAGGTAGGAAAATGGGTATACATTTACTTTTATATTTGCCTTATTGTTTCTTGTTTGTCTTTGATTATAGTCTGTGACTTTGAATTTGTCTGAATTTGTCTACTTAGGTACTTTTAGATGAAGCATAACAAATGTCTCACTGTAGGACACCCTGTATGTCAACAACCCATCTGCTAAATTATATTTGTACTTATCTATTTATCTTTTCTGCTGCTATTTGCATCTGCGGTGAGCCAGAAGCAGCTTGTGCAGTTTTTGTTGGCAAAAAAGGGAAACCCACAGATTCCCCAAGTTCCTTATGGTATTCCCTCAGTATCAGTATTTACAGGTATGCTACAGTATGTAGCATTCGCACGCATTGACCCCTTCCACTGACTAATCGTAAAATCTTGCATTTTCTTGCCTTTTTGCAAGTAGCTAATGCTTCCATTTCACTAATGCATTCAAAGCTGCTTGATTCGTTTCCTCATTCTGTACCAATTCGAATGATTCATCTGCTCTGAAACCACTTTCCTTGGAAGTCAAATTAATAAAAAAGACAAACTTGCAAAAAAAACAACAACCTCAAAATGAATTACTGTGTTAGCTGTGCCACCAAAACACTGTTAGCCAACCACTGTTATTGTCGACTTTTAGCACTTCTAAGCATCTAACAGTAGCATGCAGTCCATATAGGCTACATTTCCCATGCAACTCATGTGAAATTGTCCCTGGAAATTAATAGGATGTGCAGAAATAAAAGTTGAGTCCAAGTGCATGCAAGCACAAGAACAATGTACGTCCTAGTGCTATCACAGTAAGAACTGCTGCCCAAGCAAAGCTAGAAGGCTAACCTTTAAAGTTTCCAGTAATGCTAAAACTCTTCTGTCAGATGAGTTTCCCAGAAGCAGACAACCCTTTTATGTATTGCCTTAGCTTTGCATCTGCCTCCACACCCAGCTGGTGAGAAAAAAAATGCAGTTAGCGCATGTTAGCGATGTTCATTTAAAACGAAACTCGGCAATGGGGAACAGAGATGAGCCCGTGGCCACAGACCTAAACCACAAACTGCAGATCTTGAGGTTGAGTTATGAATACTTTTCCATGGTTCGACTGGGCACAGCTGAGACGGGTCATGTGACACTGGCATTGTTCAGCATAGCTGACCGATACAGAAATGGTGATTTGTGTACATTTAGATGCATTTCCACACGTTTTGGAAATTGTATTATTTTTGACAAAAGGAAAAACGGGTAGTGTGCGTGCAAAACAACTGTGTGTGTCATATACTATAACTAGTTTACCGCTACATTTGTTACAATTAATATTCATATTATTTATATTTATTTTATTTAGCTTACACGTTTTGTCACCCACCCACTTGTAAGATCAATTTTGTACCCATTTATTATTCACAGCCCAGTTTTAATGCTGAAACCATTTTGTATTAATTTTATTTAGGACAATATGTGAAACAAGACTGAAATGCATGATGGGGGTTTTGCAGCATGTTTACAGAACGGTTGCTTTGTGAGTACACAAACTGAAAACCCTTGTGTGATTTCTTGACAGGCAATTTGTTGCTCTCCATCCACGTCTGTTAGTTTCCCGAGTAGCAGCAAGAGAAGAATGGTGATCTGTTTAAAATTTCATCTTATTTATGCAGCTGTTGAGGCTGAATGGACCTTTAATACCATCATAGTTTTTCCTTTCTGTCCTTCTCTACTGCTCTAGGACTACACCAAGCTGTTCTGGATGGTTCTCATGCTTTTCCAGCTGTCCAGTCACAACATCAGGGTTAACCTTTGACCCTGGTCCACCACCATGGCGAATTAACAGTGAGTTTTTTTCTGTATAAACCACCTTGTGGTGTGCTAATGGAGATTTCAGATGGCACTTATTCATCTAGTGACCGTGCATGAACATCCCATGTGCTTTGTCCATGTTACCCCAGTGCCCATGACATTAAATTAACAGTACGTGGTTATTAAACATGCGTGCTGGGAGATTTTTTGGGGTGTCACACCTATGTGAGATGAGCTAAGTGTGGTCTGTCCTCGTCTTTCTAGTACAGCGCTGTTTGAGCCCCCTCACATGCGACCTTTAACAGGCGTGATGACATGACACATGCTCCGGCAGGCCAAAACCGCCTCGTTTCAGCACACACATTGAACACCATAAACATTACCCTAGAAATTAATAATCGCTGCCTCTCATTTACTGGTCATGACCTAACCTGCTCCTGCGACTACCTCGCCAAATGAGCTGTGGTCTAATTACAGGCTTTTGAAAGCTAATTGTGTTACATGTTGCTGCTCAAGGCCTCCGAAGGCCTGCTCTGCAAATGACATGATTTATCGTGGCATGCTTCGAGAAAAGGCCAAGGCATCCTTGCAGTCCCAAACAGGTGGGAAGATGACCAATCTGCCTCTCCTGATGGGTCTTCAGACAGCCAGCTCCAAGAATCGGCTCCAACCTTCATTGGTTAAATGTCAGCTTTGGAAGTCAGTCTCAGATCATTGGTTAGAAGCAACTTTTACAGGTTATCATTACTTTGTGAAGAACAGCTGGCATCCTTGTTAGATTGCACATGTGCCATTTAAAGACACTTGGCATTTAGAGTTTGGCATGGAGCCCTTCCTGACACCTCGGGAACACCCCTGCAAAAGACGTTCAAACAGCACCCAACTGTGCAAGATCCAAGAGACCTTGTGCAACTGCCTTAACTAACCCTGTGGTTGTAGTCTCGTGCCTCACGGTAAGACTTCGACATCCTTGAGGTTTGACTGAGTGGAAAATACAGCCAACCCACGCATACCCGAAACAGACGCGTCTGCTCCGCTTGCGAAGGGAAGTACAAGCCCAGAAAGACGGGTGTTGTAACGTAAACCCTTTATCTGTGCAGCTGGATCCCGTGGCCTTGGGAAAAGAAGCTACTAATGCGACACATGCAGGTGTTGATTAAGGAACCGCCAAAGGCTGTCGTAAAGTGCATCTCCCTTCGGCGGTTTCTTCATCTGCATAATAGATATCAGGGGTGACCTCTATTGAGCAAAAGGTGCCGTCCCTTGTACTGTGCTTGAAGGGTGCAAGTATCTGAAAAGTGCTAGAAGCGTCACGTTTAATGAAAGTGGGCTGCAGGTCGCGCAAAAAATGCCAGTTATTAGTGGTGCTCGTGGACGTGAGTGATACCTCAAATTGTGTTGAGGAGAGGTGAGGTACTTTTCTAATCTGACTCACGGCATTCAGCTGGAAGACGAGGGCAAAATGTGATCCAGCGTTGAAGGGATCTAGAATATCGTGAAGACTTTAAGGTCAACGGCAATGTCATGTTATGTTCACGAGAACTTGTTTTTCCGTTTAGAAGCGCAGCGCAGTGGAATGAAAACCACAAGGTATAGAGATAAGTTTTTTTTTAAGCTGCTTTTATCTTGATTGGCGCGTTTTAGGAACACCGTGAGATACTGCATAAGACAGCAACGTAACAGTCAAAAACGCATATATTTATACAGATATAGTTTCTGGACAAATGTGAACAGAGAAGTGCACACTTTGTACCCACATTGATTTTAAAGAACGTTTAACATTGTCAAGAAGAGTTTATCTTTAATTACACTAAAAATATTGTGTAGTTGAACTAAATATCATATTTTATCATATCTTGAACACACGTATGTTAATCATGATATGATTCAGCATCAATACAATTGTATCGGCTTGACATTTGTGCCTCATTTTTAACATATTGGTGCATAAATTGTAAAAAAAAAAATAAATAAATAAAAATATTCAGGGTATTCAACCACCCTGAAGACCCTAGCAACCACTCCGAACTCCTAAACAACCGCATAACAAAGCTCTGGCAACCCCCAGTGGCACTCTAGCATTGTGGCGGCAGCTTTTGCACAGTTAGAACCCCTCTAAAAATATATATTTTATTACAATCTATGCCAAAGAACAGCATGGATGGTATTTGACTTCTAGATTCCATTGAGCCAGGATCCTTCGACTTAATGCACCAAGGTCCTTTTATGGTACTGTAAACAGAGCGCTTTAAATCCAGCTGAGGCCTAGAAAAAAAAGAGAAAGAGAGAGAAAAGAAATGAATGAACACAGGAAACCTCACTCTGGCAGGAAGTGGGAACGGCTGCTATGGTAACGAACTGAAAGAAGGAGCCCTGGTGGAGCTCTTGCGAATCGCTGTCTTTTGACGTCATTTCGCGCACAGAGAGCGAGTGAGAACAGCTGCCGAAGACATAAAATAAACAAAGGAGGGGATGAACTTTAGAGTGCTCGCTCAGAAATGCTACACGAGAGCCATGGCCTGATGTTTGGAAAGGCACTGTCTTCTCAGAAAGTCTTTTTTCAGGTCAGGCATTTAAATATAAGGGACTTTGTTTGTCTCTCTGGCATAACCTCCACCACAAGTTAAAAAGCAGATGGTGCTCTTTTAAGACTGTTTAACAGCATTCTTTGATTAATGAACTGACATAGTGAGCTTCATAATATTATTTTGGTTTACTTTCATGCGGCAAAACTGTATTTTTCTCGACCAAAATATACTCCGAATGAATGCTAAATATATGTTGTACATGGCATAGCTTGAGAAAATGTGTTTTTCACATTGAAAATATATTTAGTTGAAACCTACATGCCAAAATATAGCCAAAATTCAATTCTAATCCCAAAATAGATATTCTGAGGAAATGTTTACAATGGGAAATGCTTTTTGAAGTTCACTTTTACAATATGGACTGTACAGGAAAGGTTTACTGTCTATTACAATGCAATTACCAGACTGTAAACAAAAAAATAGCTGTAAATGTCATCTTTACTAGTGATTTTAAATGTTTGCTTGTTAATTGTACTGCGTAAGTGTCATTAAGAGCTGAAAGCTATTTGCAGTCACGATCAATGAAGAGGACCTGAGTGAAGCCCATTCCCGGTGACCTTCCTCTGACCTTTTACCGCCTCGTCTTCTCTCAATAACCAAGCGGCTCGCTGAACAGCGCTGCCATCACGCGTCCTCTGGAAATTTACGCTCTAGATTCTTGTAGACAATACTTGATTTGAATGAATAATATGAGTCTGTGGTTTCCTTTCAAGCTGCAATCAAAGAAATGTCATCTGGGCAAAGTCTTCTGGGTACTGAAATGAGGTATGATTTGTTGTGTTGCGTGTTTGCCGATGATTGAAAGAGAAGCTGAGAGAGGGAACCAAAACACTGTCATCCACGAAGTCCCTGCACCTATATCAGTGAGCATGCATGTCTGGACTTTAGCTGATGTTTATTCGTCAGCCGCATAACCTTCCTTCCTCATTATCTGCCATCCACCCCCTTAACCCGGTTAGTCCTCTTCTGTGATAATCTTATGGACAGCTTGGTTTCCCATACGGCCCTGTCTTAACACCCACCCATCCACTTCAGCTCACAGAAATACGCTGATGAAGGACTAAGGACAGGTGCTGTGTGTGTTTGTGAAGGTTTTGGGGGTTGAGTGACATACTAAAGTGCTTCTGGCTTGATGTGTGAAGAACCAGTAGTCACATTCCACTGGGTAAACAGATAAAATACTTAGCAACTAATGTCAAGTCATTTACTTTAATGGTACTGGTGACTGGTTTACATGTATTTCAAATTTAAGGATGATAGGAAATTTAGTTTTTACTCTATGGAAGGTTATTTCTGTCACAGAATGGAAAAAAGTAATTCTGACACTTTTCTTTTGGAATTATGAGGGAGAAAAAAAACATATTAATTTGAAAGATGAACTCTTTTTTTATATCAAAAGCAACAAAGCAGAACGTTATTGCGATTGCTTGGTGTCTGGCATGCTACAAATAATGAATATATATTTATATATATATATTTATCGCTATAAAACTGAAATCTGAGACTTTAAAAGTACTAAAGTCATGAATCGTATTGCTATTGGGTGGCGTACTATAACAAATCCAATGGAAGACATCAAATATTTCCAAGCATATGTCCCTGTGAACATTACACATTATATAATTTATGTTAATATTCCACAATTCAGATTTATTCAAAAGGGTTAAATAAGAGAGCTACAGCGCCCCCCAAAGTAATGTTGACTGAGTGTGTGAGCTGATGTTAAGATCAAAAGTTGTTCCTGTTCAGTCTTTTAATAAATATGATTTTTTTTATATTAAGCGGTTTTTGCAAGTTCTTAGATCTCATCCCAGTAAATTGAATATATTCAAATAAGCCTAAATTCCGGTGGCCTTCTCTCAATCCAGGTCATTTACAAGTATTGTCGTTTTGACTTTATTCTCGTAGTACTTCGACTTTTATTCTCGTAATATTACGACTTTATACTCAAAGTTTTGACTTTATTCTCGTAGTATTTTGACTTTTATTCTCATAATATTACGACTTTATACTCGAAGTTTCGACTTTATTCTCGTAGTATTTTGACTTTTATTCTCATAATGTTACGACTTTATACTCGAAGCTTCGACTTTATTCTCGTAGTATTTTGACTTTTATTCTCATAATATTACGACTTTATACTCAAAGTTTTGACTTTATTCTCGTAGTATTTTGACTTTTATTCTCATAATGTTACGACTTTATACTCGAAGTTTCGACTTTATTCTCGTAGTATTACAACTTTATTCTCGTAGTATTTCGACTTTAATCTCATAATTTTTTATTTTTTTCTTTGTTGGTGGCACTAAAACGCCATCGTAGTGTGAAAATAAACTTCAATAATTCTAAAAAAGAATGTTTAAATAATAATAATAATAATAATAATAATACAAATGTAGAAATATTTTCAATATATTATTATTAGAATGGCCATCAATGCTAAAATGTGCTTTCTGGATCCAGATGGTATATTTGGAACACCTACTAGCAGGCACTAACCAGCTCGTGGTAACTGACCAAACTTTGACCCATTGATCAGGAATTGATTGTATCATAAAAAAGTGGGTGTTACCTACCAGAACGGAGCCAGGTGGTTGTAAGGGAGGGGTTGAAAAGGAGTACTGGTGATGTCAGCTGAAAAGTAAACCTGCTTCATAGCATGATGGATGGTTACTAATAGTTGTTTCTTAGAATTAACATGCAACAAATTGTATGACATAAAACCAGGAATGCACACTTAGGATTTAAAGTTGACTTGTTGAAAACGCCCTGCAGTTAAAGAACTATGAGTACTTAATACAACAAATTGGGTATTGATTAGACCCTTGGCACATTCAGAAGTCAACATATTTTCACACCTTCAAAATTTTAGCCACGCCAAACCATGGGTGTGTTTACTCAATAAAATCCTGTGCAATACATGCACCTATTCCCAGTGTGTGCATTTTGTATGTTTAAGTATCTCTTTGTTCTCAGATTTGCTAGTTGCACCAGCCTGCACATAATAAATGACAGAAAGATCTAAACTCAGACCTCTTTTTTTGTCGCTACATCATTTTGATGACCTACTTTCAGACACATCTCCATCAGAGGCTTGATATCCAGCTTATTCAGTCCCTCCGGGCAACAAGAAAGGCCTCTAGCATCTGAGGAACATTCGCCAGGCTTCAAAATAAACACTTCTCAGTTGGATTTAATTGTTCATGGAGGGATCATTCAAGAACCCCGGAGTGCTGTCTTCGCCTTTCTATGGAAAGGGGGGGAGGTTCAATCAATAGGGATTTTGTTAAGCGGGTCGGTGCAGAATGTGGAGAAGGTCTTTCAGACATCGGCGATCGTGTGACCGATGGGGTGGCGGACACTGTGCTCCAAGACTCATGGGAGTAGGTGTGTTGCTTGGCCGAGAGCCTCTCTGTTCAATCGATCGCAAGACGTCAATTGGATAGACTCAAATGAATGTGCCTTTAACCTTGGTGAGCGTATGCAGAAACAACTTGCACGCCAACGCCGACACGAGAGCCTTTTTTTATTCTAATGCGCCACAAAGATTGCAAGCATTGCGACAATTATCGTAGTTGTGCTTTAACCCTGAGAAATGCATCATGCGGTTATTTATGAAATGACTCTTTGTGGTGTCTGAAAAAACAATGTGCCGTAACAGAGATAATGTGCCTTCCTCCTTTCAAATCATGTCCGACAATTTTTTTTTTAAGGTTTTTGAAATGGTTTCTGGTAAGTAACTGAAAAGCTTCAGTTCAGAGAAACAGTCATCTCACCCGAAGAGCTCATCAGATGCGTCGCTGGAACCCAGCTAGTTTCACATTTACACACATACTGACACGCACTCTGCAATAAAAACATGCATATGTGCAAATATAGGTATAGACAGGGACAGTATTGCCTTTATTCAGTTGACCTTGTTGCAGCAGTTTTACCCCCATTTAGTTTCATAACACTGCATTTAACCAAATCTTCGACACTGAAACACTAAAACACACTTGGTGCATTGAGAGCACCAAGAACCAGGGTAATGAAGAGGAATTTTCACCTTATTTTTATTTTATTTTACATTAAATCTGCAGTGAATGATAGCTTTGTGAAATGGATTTGTGTTAAAATTGATGTTTTAAGCTCAAGGGGATCATAGACGCCTTCGGGGTTGATAGCGCCTATGGTCTACTTAAGTTTACGATGTTTTGAGAAACGCAGCCCAGATCGGTCTGATTTCCAAATAACTATTTAGATCATTTTTGCGAACCAGATCAAAGGTATGCCTCAAAAGAATGGTTCGTTCATTAATTGGACATTGCTATAGCTCTCATAAACGCAAAGGGAAAGATAACGCTAAAGTCAAGACTTTCTACCCGTGTTCTATAAGGTGCAGCCACATTTTTCTTTCTGCATTGTGCAAAATGTAGTCATTTCAATATAAGTCCACACAATCTGGATTTTTGTGTCAGGGGCATTTGAGGCAAAAATTGCTGACACGATTTCACATTGGATTCACATTTCTTGAACTGAGCATGCATGTTCATCCGGTTAACTATTACGAAGCTAGTTTGTTTCGGAAGAATCAGACCAAAATGTACACTTTACACTACTGACAATGGAATTACTTTATCTGCAAATTTTTGCAGAAATTCGGCAAATGTGACTGCGCCTTAACTTAAGTTTCACTCTGTTTCTTACACAAAGGTATCGAAAGACTTGGAATATTTTCAAGCGCGTGGTGTGAACCAGTTTTTAGAATTACACTTAGCTTTTTGACATGAGAGTAAGTCAACAATAACTGGGTTCGCATTTTTTTAGCATACCTTTAACCCTCCTGGTGTTTGTTGAAGCAGAGTGAACTAGCCTTAAAACAGGCAAGTTTATGGTGGTAAAAGAGGAAGTCAGAAACAGGAACTCTCCAGCCCAGCACAGCACCTAATACACTATGTGAATAATTAAGAGTATTTGTGAATGCGTGCATTTGATGCTGTACTTCCCTCACTGTTTCCATTACTCACACTGTCCATATGTCACAAACCTATTTATACACTCCAAAACACAAACGCGCACACGCACATATGCACTCCATCCCTGCTGATCATCGGGATTTGCAGTGAAGCCGTCTAAATCTCAGAGCAAGGCCCTTACAAAAAAATACTGCAGTTTTTTAGAAATATTCTATTTTTTTTTTTTACATGTAGAAAACAGCTAATGTTTGGACCCGAAAAAGCTGCGCTACTGCGTTGTTTTACTGCAGTGCATCTGAAGTGCTACTGAAATGCAACTGCAGTAGAACTGTAGTATTACTAATAAACAACTGCAAAATAATACAGTATTACTGCAATATATAATAAAACTGAAGTGCAATACTAATAAACAACATGCAACAATAATTAAAAAAATGCAACCAGGATATTTAAAATACGTTTTATTTGCACACATTTGCAGTCTAATACATGAAAGTTCAAAGCAACAGCGAATGTCTAGAACAGCATTGCAACCATAAATAATTGTACTTTTCTTTATACTTAAAATAACAGGCTAAGAGTTACACTTAATGTACTTATATTAGTGCTTAGTTACAAATCGCACAACCATGAACATTTCTTCCATCATTATTCAGCCAGGTTTTTGATGTTTTGAGGTTTTTTAATGTTTTGAAGAGTTTGTCCTCATTGTTCCTCTTGGTTCTTATGATTGTCTATCTCAGAAGTAGTCTGGAAAAACAAACAAAAACTATCAGAAATTCTAAAGTTTCAGGTATACTTTCACTGCAGGGCATATTGAGTTTTCTTGAAATAAATCTTAGTCAAACTACTTAGTCAGCTCTCTCTTTCATACTGAATAGGTGCTAGGATTGTAAACCTTTTGGGAATTTGATAATTGAACTCCTCAATCTCTTAATGTCTGAAGATACACTACCCTCCACTAATATCGGCACCCTTGGTAAATCTGAGCAAAGGTGACTGTCAAAAAAAATCTACGTTGTTTATTCTTTTGATCTTTCAATTTCAAAATTCTTATTAAAGCAAAACAACTGAAAATGGGGAGAAAAACTCATGATGAAATAAATGTTTTTCTCCAATACATGTTAGCCACAATTATTGGCACCTTATTATTGCTATGTCTTTTTCCCAAGATAACAGCTCTGAGTTTGGAGAACACCTGATAAGAGAAAAGAGACCACCCCTTCATCCAGAATCTCTCCAGATCCTTTAGAAATCCATCTCTATGTTGGTTCTCCTCTTTAGTTCACCTCACTCATTTTCTACAGGGTTCAGGTCAGAGGACTGGGACAGCCATGGCAAACCTTCATTTTGTGCTCAGTGACTAATTCTTGTGTTTTTTTTTATCTTTGTTTTGGATTATTGTCCCAATGGAAGACCAGCCATGGCCCATTATAAGATCTCTAACAGAGTCAGTCAGGTTTAGATTT
>JAUMHP010000079.1:6381064-6401576 GCA_032361065.1 Enteromius trimaculatus | reverse complement strand
ATGTGTCTAAACAAGATGTGCAGGACCTCCAGCAGAAATATAGACCCACAACATCAAAAACACAGCAGTATACTTCATTGTACAAATGGAGTACTGTTCCCCAAACAGTGTGTAGTGTTTGCTACTAAAAAAACTATTTTTTAGTTTCATCCGATCATAGAAGCCAGTCCAATTTGTAGTTCTAGTCCTGTCTGACAACTGAACATGCTGGAGATTTTTCTTAAACCCTAATGAACAACATGTGCTGATTTACGGGCTGTTTGACTATTTTTTTTAAAGGTTTTCTGACCCTGAGACTCAACTATTTTCTGCAATTCTCCAGCTGTGATCCTTGAAGAGTCTTTATCCACTTTAACTCTACTCCTCGCCGTGTATATTAGGATATATATTAGGATATATATTTCCCTGATGGTGGAAATGGTAATTTTCACTGCTCTTTTCTTAAAGCCACTTCACTAATTGGTGAAGGTTATTAATCTATGCGGGTGAACTATTCCATAGGCAATTTTTTTTGTACATAAATATTTTTTGTATAAATATTATAAATATTATTAACAAAAAAATTAAATAAAAAAAATCAATAGATAAACACTTGCAAAGTATACTGCAACAGCACTTGCTATGTTGCACAATACAACTGCAGTACAGGGCCTAAACATCAAAATATGAAACATGAAAAGAACCTCATTCCCATTAAAGTGAAATTACTGAGCCTAATCGTAGCAGCGTTATTATAAAAATGCTCATGAAAAGAAATTTAATCAGACGTAAGTGTTTGCATCTGAAATCTTCACCTGCATTTCAGCTACCTGCAACTGCAGTTATATTGTATCTTTACTTCATTATACTGCAATCTGCAGTTACACTTCATTGTACTGCAGTTTAACTGCTGTTGAGTTTTAACAAACTGCAGTTATATACTTCATTATACTTCAAATCTCCAGTTGTACTTCATTGTACTACATTTGTACTGCTTTGTACTGTAGTTATACTTCAATGTACTGCAGTTATTTTTTGTAAGGGTGCCTCTTTGGGTCGATCCAGGTCGAATTCAATTTGTAAGATATTATGTATTGATCTGTGCACATTGGCTTGAGAAGGGAGAGGGACAGATGATCCTTTGACCCGCTCTGGCTATTCTCTTAATCATCACTCACGTCCCCCTCAGTGCAAACTGCGATTCAGTAACTATAGAATTGTTTTCCCAAAGCCGCCTTAAAGAACTGTCAGCTATATTTTCAAATAAGAGAAATACAGTTTAAAACTGTGCTGCTGCAGTATTTTAAGACATTGTGCCATTCCAGTAGACAGTTAGCATAATTATGCTAACGTAATTATATAAGGTGGCATTTTATACGTTGCAGTGAAAGCAATCTGAGAATGCATTATGGTGAGTTGTAAATGCATAATGTTCAATACTAAATCATTTAATCAATTTAAAAAATGTACTATTATTTGTGTGCGGTGCATTTTTATGCTTATTGCAATGCTATTAGCTTTGCAACATGCTAACGCCAAATACTACTGAAATCAATTTTGTGAGCTTTCCAAATTGGCCATTTCATTTTAGTTAGGTTGCTTAAAAGCCATCTGCCTTCTGCTAACTAGTTTTTGGAACGGAGCCTAAAATTGTACAATCTTTTTGTTGTGTGTATTTATTGAATAGCAAACGACTATACCGCCATAGCCATTTAGCTGCCTGTGTTTAGCTAAATAACCAGAGCAGGTTTTCACACCCATACCTTATTACATACTGATTGATTGATGCCTTTTTTTTTACGATGGACTTCGAGATGGCCAGACCTCCCACACTCACATCAGCGCAGCAGAGAATTGCATTTAGCCAAGCAGCAGGTCCTAAATCAGTCCAATCAATACCCTTCTGCTGGGCTCTCCATCACGTGCCCGAGTAAATAATTCAAATGAGATAGTTAGATGCTTTGAAATGTAAAAAGGAGAAAGAAAATCTCACAGTGTGCTTCGCCCGCTCTTTACACCAATGTCGTTTATCCTTTCCCTCCAGGAAAGGCGAATGTTTCTATAAATCCTGAAATTAAATCAATGACAGCTTGACAGAGTAAATTGAGATTTGGGTCTGGTTTGTTACACCAAGCCATTACATTAACATTAAATATTCAAAAGAGCTGAATCAATTCACAAAGGATTTAGATTTGGATCTTTTAGGTGTTGTAGCAGCACCAACTGACTCTTTTGACATGTTTGAAAAGGCCCCTAAATCATAATTGGCTGCCATTCTAATAAGCTACAAAGATTCTGTTGCCGAGGGGTATAAATAGAGCTTTAAAAAGCTTTGCGATTTAATTTAGTGCTGCTTTTCTTTATGTATGAGCTCTTTTGTTAAAGCTGAAGTGAGTAATTTCTTTGCCATTTTTAAAAAGTTTTCCTGAATATTTTTCCTGCCTTTCATTGGTGGGTCAAAAAAATAACATCTCTGGCAATCTCACACCATTGGTTGAGCCATTGTTGCTGTGTCAGGCTGGTTGTGATGCTAAAAAAGAGCAAAACCACTGCATTTAACAAAAATCACTCTTTATATTTAAAGTGTAGTGACAGTTTCTTTCTGACTGTGCATCCAAGCTGAACAAATTGGGCGTGTAAATGTAGGGCACGTATTTTGGTTGTTGATTGGAATCATTGAAGATCTAAAAGCAAGACTGCAGTCAGTCCGCTAGAGGCAAGAGATGGACTAATACATTGATCAAAACAGATTTATTAACATATACAACTAAGAAATACATGAAGGAGTTAAGGTAAGGTGATAACTATACAGATAACTATATTAGTATTCACACCAGCAGACAATATTGCACTCTTAATATCGCTTTAAATTCTCAAGCTCATTATAATAAGATTGATTCTGATTGTGTGTCAATGTTTGTATTGTTCATCAGCTGAGGTAAAAATCACCCTGGAAGTGATTCCAGTGATATTATTTCTCTGTGCCTTTATTGTTATAATGGTGGTGAGAACGATTTTTAGAACTAAAATATCTTCATTGTTAGTTTTCATCCTTGGTGTAAACAAGCGTTTATTCCAGCATATGCTGGTTAGTATGTTTTGGGATGCTGGTTTAAGCTGGTCCTTTGCTGGCCGTTTGCCAGCATGTAACCAGCATTAACAAGCAAAAAGACCAGCATAAACCAGCAAAGGACCTTAACCTGCATCCCAGCATCAAAATACCTAACCAGCATGTGCTGATTTTTTTCAAGAGGGTTCTTTTCATCCAGGCATCTTTAGTAATGACTAATTTGCAACTATACTTAAATCAGACGCAGTATGTTTTTGTGTCAGACGAACTATTAAAACAAACACCAGGATTTCCTGCGCTTCGTGACTCTCATGCCTGCACCAAGTTTAACTAGCAGAATCTCCCACCAGGCAGGCAGGCAAACCCAAAAGATATTTAAAAAGGCAAGGCAGGCGTTTGGGAGAGAACAGGAGGCTGGAATCCCCAAACGGCAGTCATTGTGAAATTTCCATTCTTATCTCAGTGACAACGGCTGCGCTGCCGAGTTGGGAATCCCTCTATTTACACTCTACTTCCTCTCTCAGCAGGGAACTGTGGGTACTCATTACCCTCACAGGAAACCCTGTGCATTAGTGCACTCCCTCTGACTTCTGCCTCACAAACTGTATTTCTCTTCTCACCCTGCTAGTGACCGGTAACTAAGTTTGTGTCACACACAAGAAGTTTACGATCAGTAACAGCTTTTGCTTACTGACTAGTGAGGCAATTTATGAAAGAGAGTTTTAGCTTAGTGAGTCTGAAAAGAGTTCAGCTAACATGGCTAACAGGCTAACACTAAACAGATGCTACTGCAACGGGGGAGGGGAGCAGACAAAGCTGAAACCAGGTTGACGTTTTCCTGGTCTCGGAGCACCCTGGTCTGACCCAGTGTCTTATTGTTTCATGGAGCCAACATATCCATGCAGGAAGATGGATGGACTATTGAACAAATTAGCCTCCTTAGGTCTATGCCAGACCCTGTTTTTTGCTCTGTCTGTGATTCAAATTAGTTTTCAGATTATTCAAGACGCATGAGGGTTTGTATTCATATAAAAAGAGTGCGAGAGCAAGAGAGAGAGAGAGAGAGAGAGAGAGAGAGAACAATGTAAGAGGAAGTTGGGGGATTTTTTTGCTTCTATCTCTAGTTTTTGAATAAGTATACTGTCACTAATTTGACAAAACATTGACTACATCTTCTTACTCAGTATTTTTGTCATTGTTTTCCAGTAAATATCTAAATACTCTTACAAGATACATTGAGAAGCAAAATGTGAGATGTAAGAAGTCTTCTGAAAAGTCGTCTGTTTTTTTAAGGATTTATCAAAATCAAGTTTTTGCTTAAAATAAAAATATCCGCTTATGGGATAAGAAACATAATCTGATGTTCTCTTTGAATTAAGTTTATTTTTTAAACCCTGTTGGCGGATTTCTCTTTCTTGTTTTAGGCATGACCTCACACAATTTCAGAAAACAAAACCCGGTCTCTTAGTTAATTTTGCTTCTCATTGATTTAAGAATATTTAGACGGTTTCACTCCACAACAAGACAAAAATATGGAGAAAACGTTTTTGCAATAAATCTATTAAATTCTAATCATGTGTCTGTTTTGTTCTAAAGAAACTCTGTAAGATTTTGAAAATGTATGTCTTATTTGTAAGCCACTGAAAGCTGCAAACCCACTGCCGCTCTTGACATCTCATGCCCCCTATTGAAATGCGCAGGTAGTGACATCAGTGCTTCTTACTCATATCCTCTCAATTTCGTATCACTTGCTTGAACTCACCTTTCCCCCCAACCCCCCTCCTCAAGTCAGACGCCGGCTATTGATTCACCGGATTGATCCTGGACTCCGTCCATCTGCTCTAGGCCTGCGTCTACAAGTCCGCCGGCCTCCCGGAGAGCAGGGCCGTCATGCCTGAGACAGCTGGTCCTGATAACCAATCTGTCTTTTGCAGGCTTTTTGTAAAACAAGATACCAGGCAACCAGATACCATAAATTAATATGTGAACCGTTTCCAGTTCTGCTAACCTTCCTTCTTAAAGTAAGGGGTGTTGGGGGCATGCGCAAAGAAACAGTTGGCTCTTTCAGGCCTTGTACAAAGCATTCTTTCAAGGCCAACAAAAGCCAACAAAAGTCTCCAATACAGGTCTTCATTCAATGGAGCTAGTGGCGGTAACGTCTATTAGCAGATTCTGGTTGTGCATATAGAATAGGTCGGTTCAAAACAACAAAAATTCAATATATAGAGCCAGATGAACGTGAAACCGGCTTAATTAGTTACAACTAATTAGTTTTAACAGAAAGCCCTGTATAATTAGCCTGATTTTGCGTTCACCTGACCACGATTGGGAAGTTTACATGAGGTTTGTTGTTTTCTTTCTTCGCATTTTAAAGACCTGCACAATATACTGAAATTAAACTGATCTCACAATTTGATGTAATGTAAAAATTTAGTCCTGAATTCTGTGATTTATTAAATAAAACTGGTTTTGTAGTGAAGCGCAGCACTGTGTTCATTTACACACGTGCAAGTTGATCCGCTGTTTCTTTGCCTCCTGCTTTGTTCATTTACTGTGAACCTGTGAGCTGTTCTGAGACCCTAAAACAATGTATTATGTGCTGGACATGTATAATTGATAAACACAGTGCTGTGCTTTGCTTTAAAATCAGAAGTGTGTAATATTTTTTTGGGGCAAGTCACCAAAACAAAATCAAAGATTGTTTGTGGAATTTATTTTGTAGTTGTATACATTTTTTGTAGTTATGGTTGTTTTGCAGTTTTTTGCACAGTTAAGCAATCATTTCAAAAGTGTGCAACAACCAGAAGATGGTAAACACAACATTACAGCTAAAGACATCCCTCTGAAAATGTATGTCTGTACTGCCAATTTTTGCAGGTTGAAGAATTATTTTTTTTTTTTTTACCTTCAAAACTACAATATATTCTAAGGCAAAAAAAAAAAAAAAAAAAAAAGATGTACTGTTAGACCTCATTAATTGACTAGTTGGTTGTTGGACAAACAATCGACAACTTGTCCATTGTGACCCATCCCAAATATTGATTCCATTATCCTCCTTCTCCAGTTTTGTCACCAACTACATTTTTGGTTTGTGGATCAATAGAATTCATTTCTCAGCGATACTCCAAAGGTCTTGCATGTTTGACCAAATATTTGCTTACGTAAAAGAATCCCACCCCAGCCCTAAGGACACCTGCTGTATCAGATCAGAGAGGTTACAGTGTATTGCAGCATCACAGCATTCGGAAAGTGCTGTCAGACCTGATCTATAGCCCAGCATATGCTGTGAGCCTGATATTTAGATGGGCCAGGCAGACAGACAACAAGAGCAAGCATTTTAGCAATGCACTGACTCTCAGCAAAGAACACACAGATGACTGTTTGTTCTTGTCTGGGCTCCAGAACAGGTGTGCTGTCAGGGTGTGGAGAACATTGGAAGAAAGAAGAACAGGCAGAGGCCCGATGATAACTACGATAGCTTTTGGGGCTACAGTGTCGTGAGGGTCAAGAGAGGTGCTTCTTTGGGTCAAGCAACCGGAGGTCAACGGCAGCCGTTGAGATCAATGAGCGTCCCGATACTATAAAAGCTAAAATATAGGTCAGCTGGACCTTTTTGCACCCATTTCAACCTCCAAGACGTCACCTGTTCCTAAACTTGTCCTTCTCAGCTGCTATATGGCTACGAAGACAGCAGCTAAACACAGTTGGTGCTTTTCAGTGCTAATCGTTGTAAACACAAAGGTTGGTTAAGGCAGTGGCTACCACATGCTACAATTCCCGAAAAATCTTGGGAGTACAACTGGAGTTTCATTAAATATGTAGTAGTTTCAACTGAAACTTAATTATACCGCAAAAAAAAACTAACAGAAACTGAAGTGTGTTTCCCAAATCTAAAAAAAAAAAAAGAAAAGCTTTTTGCAATAATGGTGACTTGTTTTTTTTGTTTGTTTTTTTGTGGTGTTTACTAAAGCATGCATCACTGAAAAAGAGTCATTAATCACTAACCCACACTTCGTTCGAAAACCGTAAAAGCTTTGTTTGTCTTCATAACACAATTTAAGATATTTTGGATAAAAACCGGAAGGAATGTCGCTGTCCCATTTACTGCCGGTTAAATACCACTTAAACATAGACATCGTCAGAATAGTCCATCCGCTGTCAGTCGTTCAATCGTAATGTTATGAAGCAAAAAAATACTTTTTTTACAGAAAGAAAGCCAAAATAACAACTTTATTCAACAAACATGTGCTTTTAGTAAAGGTGAATCTAAGAAAACGCTGCCTCTTAATTCATTTCAAGGGCATTTTGATAATTTTCTAGGAAAGCAACACTCATGTGTTTTCAGGAAACTTTTTCATAGTAAAATCTACTTTACAAATGTAATTTTTGTTGTGAGGTCATCCCTGTAACTGACCTGTAACATGGAAGCAGCAGTTAGTAACAGCAGTTCTGAATGAACTGAACTCATCTAAATGTCATCGGTTAAAAGGTTGCTTTTCTGCCAAAGCTATGTAGCCGTTTGGCCTTTTGCGTTAAGTTCAAAAGCAGTTTCTATTTTAATCAGTTAAATGGACAGCTGAGTCTCAATGTCCTCTACAACTTAAATAACTTCAATCAAAAATCAACTGATGTTCTGACACTGAACTCTATTTTAAGACATCCTGCTGCACATAATTATGCTATCAAGCAAGCTTAGAATTTAGATTTGCAGATAAATACGGATAAAGCTTAAAAACCACAACGTGAATGGGACTGCTGTGATATTTTCGGCTTCACGGGGGCATGCTGGGAGACAGATCGATGGCAACAGAGGGCTAGCAAATTCCAAATGAAAACAGCAAATTCGCTTTGATTTCAAGGAAATGTCATTAAGGCTTTCAGGTACCCACCTGTGAATGTGGGTGTGCGGTTGTGACGCTGATGAATGGCTCTACGAAAGCACTGTAAAAGCACAATTAAGATTCCATCAGGATAAGGGTAATGGTAAATTATGTACATTAACGAGGGTCTGGGCTCATCCAAACACGCCAGCACAAATTACAGAAAGACCACTCCTCTGAACGAGGGCCGTGCCGAGAAGGTATGCAACGCAGAATTGATTAGGTAAGTGTTGGTGTGCGTGTTGTCTTTGCATGTGTGCACGAATGCATGCATGCGTTTATAAGAGAACACTTTGTCCTCATTATTGCGCTTGTCACTTGCTCTAAGTATTTTCCCAAAGGAAGCGGGTTTACTTCATGAATCGCATTTCATAATACAGCACGTCACGAAGCACCGTGACCAGTTGTCCATGGGATGATTATGAAATTGACAGCTACTCAGTCTTTTTTAAGATGCGCAACGTTTATTTATTTGTAACGTGCTCTTTAAAGAACTAGACAGATATATTCCAAACAAATATATGACTTAGGATTTAGGTTGGAACTTATCGGGAAGTGCACAGCGTGCGCTTGTTAGTCAAAATGAATAATAAACAACTGTCCTAACCTCTTACCCTCACGGTCTGGTTTGTTTAAAAGAATGCACAAACATTTACATGCGTCATCGTGCTTCTTGGGTAGAGTGTTCGTTTTAGCTTCGGTTCGTGAGGCACTTCAGTGTTTTTAGCAGCATGTTTCCCTGAGGGTACATTCCCCTGTTTTTATTAAGAAAACTGAAAGGAAGAACAGGGTGTGGATAAAAAGCCAAGGCTGAAATCCCTATAAAGACATAAACTTGTGTATCTTAGAGGTTCTCATTATTTCCGGTTAAGCACAGTTATGTTTATTTTGCCCGTCTTGCATAATTTTGCGTAATATTGCATAATATTTGTGAGACCTGTTCTCTGTTTGTTTACACTGCACATCTCGGCTGCACACTAACGACAAAAGTAGTTAACTTGTATTCTTAAATGCAAGAAAAATGCTGAATCTATTTGAAAAGACAATAAGACCATATGCTAATGTTAAAAACGAGAAAAGCTATTTTGGCTTTATGGTTTTAGTTTTGGAAAACAATATTTCTAATTCTTAAAACCAACAAAAAACTCAAATCCTGCTAAAAGGACTATCTTAGACCAGCATTAATTTATAATGTGGTCTGGTTTATGCTGGACCAGCTTAGAAACAGCAGGTCAACCAGCATTTTGATTGAAGTTTGCTGACCTTCATCGTTTTTAAAATGTTTAGCAGAGAAACTAGCATTCTGGACAATAGCTATACTGTCTTTTCAGTACATAATCCCGCCTGCCGTCAGAAGTGCTGATCAGCATGACATGGGTGGGACTGGCACGACTACTTGACCCTCGTCATTTGTCATTAGCATGGGTTGCAGGAAGTGGTTGCTAGGCAGAGTTTCTGGGCAGCTTGTTTGCTTCTTGTTTAGCAGGAGACTGCGCTAACGACAGGCCGCATTGAGCTAGAATGACAAGACAGTTTTCCGTTACAATCATCTGTTCTCGCACCACCGCATTCAAGCAGTATTTTAAGGTACAGCAGTTCCCATTCTCATATTGTTGTATATGTTAAAATGCTCTGTCCCCTGATTAATCGGATTGGTCCATTGTTTATTGTCTAAAATAGTTTTTGTTGCACTGACTTTCAAACTCTGAACTACACGCAGCATTTTAAAAATGTGAAGATCATGGCGTAAGATGTTTTAAAAAAAAAACAAGAAAAAGTGGCATCACTGCTGAAAAGGCTGTTTATTAGGGATGCCCCGCTTTTGCCACTAAATAAAAATTAAAAAAAAATGTCATTGCAATGCAATGTCTTTTTATCTCATAAATTCTGACTTTTGTCACAGAATTGTGTGACATAAACTCAAAATTGCCAGTTATAAAGTCAGAATTATGATTTATAGTCTCAATCCTGCTAAAAAAAACAAAAAACAATAGTAGCCCAATAGAAACCATCACAGAAATTCTAATGGTTTCCATTAAAATACCATTATGAACCATTAACTTTTTCCAGTAAAACCATTACAAAATTGTAGTGCGTTTTGGGCACTTTTCCAATAGTATTTAACATCCATAATGCTTAACCATAATACTTTCCATTAAAACCAGTACAATTCCCATAATAACCATTAAATCTATTACATTTTCTATTGTGTTTTGGGCAGGTGTCATGTTCAGCTGTATGTGCCCAGCAAACTGTGTGTGAATGATTTGTGTCTGTTTTCATTCATGGACTCTTGACAAACTCTTGTCACCGCCCATCTCATCTGTTGTCTCCGCCCCCCCTTGTATGTTGCCATAGCCACTCATTTCTAATCTCCACCCACTGACCCAGTTTTAGTGTATAAAGAAATTATGAGTACTCTATATCACACAATTCTGACTTTATTTCTCAGAATTGTGAGTTTATACCTTACAATTATGACTTTAACTCGCAATTGCGAGTTTACATGATGCAATTATGAGAAAAAGTCAGAATTGTGAGATAAAATCTCTTTATTTTTTATTCATTTGCAGAAACGGGCTTCCAGTTTAATGCATATTTACATACCGTGTAAAAAACAAATACAAAATTAAGTATGTTTTACAAGTAAATACAATTTCAGTTTTTACTTCTTTTACTCAAGCTTACTTTTAATTCAACATGAATTACTGTTTTTTGTGTAATTAACTGGAAAATTAATTAGCAATTTCTGAATGAAAATAGCCAGGGCCCGCCCATACTTCCTTTGATGCTACATTCATTTCGCGAGCAAGTCGCAGAAGCCAGGCTAGAATGAAAATGGTTTGTATAAAAATTTTGTCAGTGCATAGAAACAGCCTCTCACAATGGCCTATAGCTTCTGGACGGGATTTCGAGGTGGTCCAGTGGGCATTGCGGCTTCTCATGAGTGCCATCGTTGGCGTTTGCGGTCTCATGGGTACTGATATTTCTAGCTGTTAAAGTTTCTGCGGACCATGACCGTGTCTGTGGCTTTTCAGATTCCCCGGTTCTGTGGCTGGAGTGAAACCCTAGAGAAATACACTTCTTACGGTGCAGCACTGCAGTCTAAAATAAGATGGAGAGAATAGCATACAATTAGCTTCTGAATCAGGCAACTATAAATACATATAATGCATTAAATGTCCTGTTAACAAGATCAACTTAATATGTTTAGCTCAAGGAAATACTCTATCATCATTGTGTGCCTTTGAGCAAGTTTCTTTACTCAAATTGATCCAAGGGGACTGCCCGTGCAATTAGCATAATATGAGTCGCTTAGGATATAAAGCGTCTGCTAAATGACAAGTAAGCACCTAAGGGTTATTACTGGTATAATAAGAAGCGATGAGTGCACTCAGGGAACTCTGTGCACAGTTCATACAGAGAAAATTACCCAGGCTGAATGCTTTTTTCATACATGTCACTGTCTCATAACATACAGTTAATGACAAGTTAGCTTGTTGTTGTTTGCTAATATAGGCCTTTAGATGTAAACACACCAGTTACTTGTCAGATTCAAAATGAGCTCATATATAAGATGGGTAAAGTGAAAACTGAATCTCCTGCTTTCATTTTAGCAGAGTTAATAGCCTCAAGCAGCTAACCAGGAATGCTAACTTATTAGCTTGCTAAGGTAAACATGGCTGTTAGCCTAATATCACTCATACAGTGGCTTTGGGATAAAAGGATGCTGGTTAAGTAGGTTTTGAAGTTTTGAGTTTTGGTTTATGCTGGTCCTTTGCTGGTTTATGATGGTCCTTTGCTTGTTTATGTTGGTTCTTTTGCCGGTTGAACGCGAATTGCGTAGCTTTCAGTGATCTATGGCTCTGTGTATCAACTACAGCTGATTTAAAAACAGCTGATTGAGATTTACTGCTAATCAAAGAATAAATTAATCGATGATTAAATCGCCCAGGCCTTGTTTATGCAAGTCCTTCTGCTGGTTTATGCTGGTCATGTGCTGTCAAAGGACCAGTAAACCAGCAAAAGGACCAGCTTAAACCAGCATCCCAGCTTTAAAACCTACCTAACCAGCATATGCTGTTTTTTTCAGCAGGGATGACAAACCCTAAAACTATTAAAGGGTTACTCCACCCCAAAATGAACATTTTGTCATTGATGTGCTTCTCCTCTTGTGCGATCCAGTGACTGTGGCCAGTGAGGGGTGGGTGCAGAGACGGGCGATCTCCCCGGTGAGTGGTTCCAGGAAGGTGGGGAGCCAATTGGTCACGGCAAGTCTGTAGAGAGAATTGTAGAGTGAGCAAGGTAAGTTCACACACCATTGGAGATAGTTCTCCTCTGTCTGGGCCGTGATGCCAGTTTATATTGGGCCTTCAGCCGTAACCGTTTGGTCCGTGGTGAGTAGCTCCAGGTGCAGGTTGTTGTGTGTTGCCAGGGCAATGCTAATTGTTCCTCGGGATTCCCGCCACAGCGTACAAAAAATATTCTTGCCACAATACTGGTAATACTAGTTTGAAGTATTAAACTTACCCTTTATGATGTTTTTGAGTTTTTGAAAATTGTGTACACTAAATAACTTGGCGTGTTGAGGAGAAATGGACTTCCTTTTTGAAGCAGCTACCCACAACCTTTAATATTACATTTTTGAGTACTGTGAAGATGAGTTTGATTTGATTTGTATATACATTTTGGCAACCTGTATTGTTAACATCCTGTGTTACCAGTTGAGCTAACACAGGAATGTTTCAGATTTCTGCAGCTTCTATCCACTTGCATGCCCCGCACATATCTAATTACTACAATGATTAGGATGCCAAGATGCAATGTTTTACTCATCATGTATAGCTCTGATACAGGCAGCTATAAGAAGTCTTTATGGGCCAACTAGTATAAATGCGCAGAAGTGGGTCAACCCTGCTGTGTCTGGAAAGAGAGAGAGAGAGAGAGAGAGAGGGAGAGATCTAGAGTTTGCACGCACATTTAACAGAATCCTTTTCAAAGTAACTGTCCAACTTTTGAGAAAGTTGCAGGAATGCACTTTTGTGGCATTATGAGGTTCTTTGAACAATGTTTATCTGTTACTTTTCCTCCCCACTCCTAATGAAATTTCCCGTCTGAGTTTAAGCCCCCTCGGGATAAGCACATGCGACAGATCCCACATTGTTCATTGTTGTTGTGCTCTTCTTATTGTATTTAAAGAAAAAAACTTTGAAAACAAGAAACTTCACCACGGTGTGGGCTGCAACGAGAGAGAGAGAATGACAAAGATCACATGCTGGCAGCCTTTGATCTCCTTTCTTGGGAGACTTTTTTAAGGGGGTGGCACCGCTGTTTTTTAGGAGACACAGGAGAGAGAGAGACTTGTGGAGATGTGTGACCATCCTTAAGGACCTTACCGAGCCTTGTACACACGAGAAGTGTAGGTTGTTTATTTGCTGTGTTTGCTGCCCACCTCATGGGCCTCTGGGGAGAAGTTCCCATCCTTTCCCTGTGCCCTGAGGCCACTTGTGGTTCTGTGGGCTGCCGCACGGTTAAGCTGCAGAGGAGAGGAACTTGGATATCCCAGAGGCATACTCTCTCACTGTCTTTCTCTCTCAAAACTGATGGAAAGAGACCAGGCCAAGCCTCTCCCTCAATAAACAATCATTCGCGTAATGTCAGAGATGTGCTTTTAAAATCATAGGGCGGGCCAGGCACTGCTCAAATAAATAAAGGCAACACTAAAATAACACATCCTAGATCTGAATGAGTCAAAATGAGGTTCAGTAGTGAGTGTGGCCTCCACGTACCTGTATGACCTCCCTACAACTTCTGGGCATGCTCCTGATGAGGTAGCGGATGGTCTCCTGAGGGATCTCCTCACATACCTGGACTAAAGCATCCGCCAACTCCTGGACAGTCTGTGGTGCAGCGTGGCATTGGTGGATGGAGCAAGACATGATGTCCCAGATGTGCTCAATTGGATTCAGGTGTGGGGACCAATTGCTTTAAATAAACAGTAATAAAGGAACAAGGAAACAAATTACAAGCAACAGAATGAATAAAATCAGTTTTGAATAAAATGAATGAAAAGTTTTTTCAGAGAAACAATGGCTAGTAAAGGGAAACGGAAAACAAAAGAATTACATAAAAAAATCAAATTTTTGTCTAATCGGATGCTCTTGGTAATAAGAATTTGCTTTGGTTAGAAATGCCTAGAAAGACAGTCCTGTCTGATATTAGCTAAAGGCTTTTAGCCTATCAGATAAACCAACACGGAATTCAACAGGAATTATCTACACAGAAATAAAACTTCACTCTTCACGAAACATCAGGGACTTTAATTCCTTTAATAGTGAGTGCTATTTACAGAGCGTGCACACTCACACACACGTGAACGCTTGAAAGCAGCCGCCTGAACTCAGGTGACCAGGAGGAAGAAGAGTAGGGAATGTGACAAGGTGTTAGGAAGAGGAGGATTGAGGAGGTGGTGCAGCCCTTGAAGACGCAGACGTGGAGGCGGGTTGTCGCTTTGGCATCTGCGGGGGTGAGATAGGGACTTGGCCGCACCGCAGGGGGTGAAGCTGGCCAAATCTGCACTTCTCAAATGCGGACTCACACACAAAGCGTGACAGCCTTTTACCTCCAGTCTTTATAATTTGATGCCCTTTGCCAGTGCCTTCCAACTGCATCTGATAACTATAAAGGACTCGACTGATAAATGACTGAGGCTAAATACAGCAATCAATCTTCACACTCCATACTATCTCTTGCACAAACCTCTGACCCTCTGGACCGCTCGGGCCCTTCGCATAATCCATCCCTCATGTTTACGAGCCACTTTCCTGCAGTATAGTTTACTACAGCCCCTGGTTTTGCTCAAGCGGGCCTGTTTCCCATTTCTTATGAGATATCCTGTCTGTTATTAACTCCTGGACACAATCCAACAACCAGAGAGACTGGACATGATAACTTGAGGCTTTCTGCAATGAATGCACAAAATCACTAAATCATGATTTGATTATGTAGACTACAAAACTAGCTTGAGTGTCTCAATTATTGATACTTTAAAGGATAGAACTTGTGGAAAATAAAACTCCATTTAAGTGTACTTAAAGAGAGACACTTTTATCAATGTTTCTCAAGTATTTTTTTTTAAATGCACTGTAATGATGTCCAACTTATATTAAAGTACATTTAAAATAATGTTTTAATAATATTTGTCTAGCTTTAAAGTACTCATTTTGATGTGCTGACTAACATTTTAAAGCATGTTTTTTTTTTTTTTACTTTCATTAAAATTAATATATTTTATATATACTAAATTGCAGCTTAAATACAGTGAAGTATATTTTTGTTTATGATGAATGTTTGTGAATATTCTTTTACCATATTTCAGAGACAATAGAAACCATTATAAAACTACATA
Organism: Enteromius trimaculatus; assembly: GCA_032361065.1. Classification (NCBI taxonomy): domain Eukaryota; kingdom Metazoa; phylum Chordata; class Actinopteri; order Cypriniformes; family Cyprinidae; genus Enteromius; species Enteromius trimaculatus. The sequence goes on along the minus strand of JAUMHP010000079.1, from coordinate 6,386,239 downwards.
TTAAGATGTATTCAACTCCTACCTAAAGGAGTAATTCACCCCAAAAGCAAATAATGACAGAATTTTCTTTTTTATGTGAACTATTCCTCACTTTGATATGAATGCATATAACATAAACTATGACGCTTATAATTTATTTGTAAATATAATGCATCAAAACAACATCATGACAACAGCAACCATGCAAGCACCCCAACAAAATGTAAGAATCTAGTTTGTTTTTTATAATTCTGTTTTGTTTTGGTGCTACTAGTCTACTTCACCTTTAAATGGAAGAAATTTGTTGCACTGGAAAAAAAAATCAGATGCAATTACAAAGGCCCCATTAGCATAAAACAATAAGAAATATTGACAGTTTCACATAATGATTATTGCAGGTAAACGCATGTAAGAAATGAGCAAGGTAGTAGGAGGCCAAAAGGGGGAGATTGGATTGTCTGAGGAGCTATTAGCACAGAGGAAAGAATGTGCAGCTTCCCTTGTTTAGTTGTTTGGTTTAAATCACCTTTACGTTTAAACTTCAGAGGAAGTCAACTCCCTGCCGTCCCCGGTGATTGAAACCAGCTCCTATCCTGATTCCTCACTCGTCCGTATCTGGAAAAAGGGGAAATGACATGTCTTTTGGGGGTTTGACCCTGACCTCATAAAATATGGCCTTTCTAGAGTGGCAGGATTGTTTGAACAGGACGTAGTGTGTGTTAGCAGGCTAGCACTTGCGTGTTTGTTAGCATTATTTCAGTGTGAGAGATGTTTTAATCCAATAAATACAAGATTACATCATTCTAATTTATTAGAGTAAGTGTTATATTATGGTTTATGGACTAGCCAGAAATGACTGTTTTATTAATTACTGTTTTATTAATTACTAAGTAATTTAAATCGCTTTCAAATGGTGGATTTGTTTAGAAATATGCAGCTTTAACTGATGGACTGAAGTCGTGTAGATTATTTATGGATTACTGCGATGTTTTTATCAGGCGTTTGGACTCTCATTTTGACGGCACCCATTCACAGTAAGAGGATCTCCAAATCTTTTTCGATTAAGAAAAAGTGTCTTTAAATGTTTTTATATCTTAAAATGTATTAACTAAACATGTTAATATACAAAGATTTCAATGTGACAACCTACCCCATGTGGTGTGGCAGCATACCCTTCGCTATTAAGACTTTAAAGTATGTTTTTATACAAATGCTGACTTTCAAAAACTAGACAATAATGTAATTTAGAAATGAGATCGCTTGGGTGTTTGAATCGAGATCGCAATAGATCTCTACAATGTGACAACTATACTAAACATAAGCATTTATACGCTAAGTATGAATATCGCAAAAGGTGTTTTTAATAGCGACATGGAGAGAGAATGACACATAAAAGCAGGAGAGTTCTCATTTCGTAATCTAATAAACCGCAATAAAAAGCCCTTTGCAGTCGCCGAAGCAAGTGCAGCTTTCATCACCTTTTAGGAAAAAAAACAACAGCCCTTTCATGACTAATGCCTTTTCACAAAAAGGACAGGGCAAAAAAAAAAAAAAAAAAGAACACAAGACGTCTTCGGTCGTCCTTGCCGTGCTAATTGAGAATGCCTGTGTGTCTATTTTCATTTGCTTTACATTTCAAATGACAGCTGAGGAGCCAGACGGGCCCTCGCGTCGATGTCAAGCACCTCGAGCTCGCGGAGGGCCGCAAGTGCCGTCGCCTAGCAACGGCGGAGAAGCAGCCGGCACGAGAAAAGAAAAGGGATCCCTCTCTGAAAACGCTGTGTGCGATCGTGCTTATTCATGCTTTTGTTCGGCCAGTTTAATTTAAGCTCCGCCGTCGGAACATTGTGTTGCTTTTTATAAAACATCCAACTGCATGATATGTTCTATGCAGTGATTCATCCATCTATCTATCTATCTATCTATCTACATATGTCTGTCTGTCTATCTCTCTTTCTCTGGCCAACTACAAATGTACAATGCCCTATATAATTATTCGTTTATACAGTATATACAGGTTTATGCATTTTTTGTTCAGGTTTATACAGCCCTTTTGTTTCAACGCTGCTTCTTTTCACCCAAGCATCTGCAGTCACAGATCTGTGTGGGGGTTGACTACGTTCTGGATGGGATTTTAGGCCGGCGGATGAAGGTAGAGGGGTAATTTCCAAATGGCTTGGCTCAAAGCGTGTCTTTGTCTTCGCCGGCTTTCATAACCAGACTAAAAACTACAGCCCGCACAAACATGAAACCTGTGCCAAAAAGAGCCCACGGAGACAATACATCATAGACATTACTACTGCATGTGATTTAAGCTTAAAGCTTAGTCATGCAGTATCAGTTAAACACACATAAAAAAAGGCCGAATGTGTTGGAGCTGTTTTTCCCATTTAACCCTAAAATGTATTTTAAATAGCCAATTTACACCATGTATTTTTTTCTGGTTCTAGTCATTTATTCATACTACTCAGTGTAGTCTGTATTGAGAATAGATTTAAATATCCACCCCAGTGAAAATAAATATGCTAAAATAAGTATACTACACATACGTTTACATATTTATGTACTCAAAAAAGTACATGCAGACTTAATTAAATTGCACTTTAACTGCGCAACTATTGCAAGTATACCTTAGCTACACTCGCATTTAAAAAAAAAAAAACAATATTATTCAAAAGTCGTGCAATCCTCATCCGCGGTGACATTAAAACACATTTTAGACTTAACATTAAGAAATGTGCATTGTGTACGAGTAGGACTCCGAATAAAGTTTAATTAATATAATTTTTATATTAGTAAGTCTTGAGCGATAAATATGTTAATAGTTTTAAACTACTTAGTGTGGCATAAATGCATTTTAATTATATTACTTTGTACTAGGGCTACTAATTATTTCAAATCCATTTTATTCTATTAAACAATATTATGATCACACATTATACACAGGAACAGCCAGTGTAAATATCAATTATGCTAAAAGCAATCGTGTTTGTGCAGATTTCACATTAGTAATTTAAACTAGCGTGGTGACTGCCTGAGCTTCTCTGTTGATGAGCATATCCACATGCATCTGTTCCATTATAAAAACACCTTAATTCAATGAATCTTTTCATCGGAGCCCCTCAAAACAAGGACTATCAGAAGTCCTCTTGATTAGAGGACTGAGATGCTCTTTTTGATACAGAAGTGGGCATCATCTTGTCTTTGAGGAAGTGATGTGCTTCATCAGCAATGCTGAGTTGGGCTCTTTACCAGACTGGCTGTCATAGCAGACAAAAAATGGAGTACAAAAACAACCATTAGTTAGGTGCGCTTGCGCAACGACTCGATCCGAATGCATGCAGCCTTGCCCGTCAGTGACCCAATGTTGTAGACTTGGAACATTGTGATATCTTCATAATAACCGCCATAAGTAAACAGCACCTAACGCCCTTGATGTCATAGCCATTCATTAGCACACAAAAAGACTACAGATCATTAAGCAATTCTTTTGAACAATCGTGGATGAAGTAATCACTGGTACACACTGTCTTTTTAAATGCAATAACAAATGCAGATCCTTTTTGAGCCAACAAGCTCAGTGATTGAGTAGTATCTGGTTACAAATAAACATTTGATATTGTCAGCTGATTAATGGGAGGGACCGCCCAAAAATTTGTTTCAACAGTTTTTTTTTTTTTTTTTTTCATATAAAAAAAGTTCATGGAGTCCAAAACAACCTCTGAGCCACCAAAGATGGGGCCCAAAAAAAAAAAAAAAAAAAAATCAGATCCTACTGAATGTCAGTGGTGTCCAAAATAAATAAGGACCCCAGTAAAAGTCAGTGGGGCACAAAACAACACTGACTTCCATTGAAAGTATTTGGACTCCCAAACCAGCATTGAACCCCACTAATAGTAAGTGGTGCCCAAAACAATAATGGACCTCTCTGAAAATTACTGGGGTCCAAAAAACAAACAAACCATTGAATCGTGTTGAAATTCAACAGGGTTAAAAAAATATATATACAATAAATAAATACATAAAAAATAGGACCCCAGTGAAAGTCAGTGGGGCCCAAAACAGCAATGGATCCTACTGAATGTCAATGGTGTCCAAAATAAAAAAGCATTCCAGGAAAAGTCAGTAGGGTCTAAAACAACACTGGACCCCACTAACAGTGGTGACCAAAACAGTAATGGACCCCACTGAAAATAAGTCCAACAAAACATCGAATCTTACTAAAATTCAGTGGGGCCCAAAACAACACTGAACACTAAGTCCAAATCATCACTGGACCACTAAGTCAGTGGAGCCCAAACAACATCGGACCCCACTTACTTTTATTTGTATAGAAAAAAACACTGAGACTTTTTAGTTTGGAAGGACATGATGGTGAGTATTTATTTATTTAACGCCATGTCAGCAAGAGTGGGACATATTGTTGAGTAAATGATGACAGTTGTCAGAAAATGTAACCTCATGAATAGCTGTGCACTATTGTATCATGTTTATTTTGAGCCAATTGAAAACTACAAGTCAGTGGCATTTGATCTACTTGTACTTCAGCTCTTCGCGGCGTCTTGCACTACGCTGGTAGGTCTGCGAAGCACTCAGTCGGGGCCACCAAAGTTATTCGCAAACACTTCCAGCCTACCTCCGTCTCCTCCAGTCCACACTCTGCGATGAGTCTTGGCCAGACCTAATGCTGAGTATCTAAAAAGAGCCGGCTGGCTGTGTGGGCGTATTGAGTGGAGTTCAGGCCAGGAAGTTGCCTACACAGCCCTCAGTCTGAGTCAATTTTCACAGAGCTACATTAGGACAAAGGGTTTGAATATCAGACTGTAAAAAGCTGTGTCTGATCCGAACTCACACTCTCTACAACCCCTGATCATCTTCCCTAAACGCCCCCTCCGCCTCCACATCACATGCTTGCACACGGCTGGGCTCGAATCATGAAAAAAATCCTGTCAGGCTTGTTTTTGGTCACAGTAAACATGTTGACAAGATAACATCTTTGCACTTGAACGTATATGAACCTACAAAGATTTATTGATAGAGCACATTTGTCTTGCTTTCCAGTAAAAATATTGAAACATCCTTAAATGAAGACATACTGTTAAGAAGCAAAGCTTATCAGATTATTTATTCTTTAAAAAATCAAATAAGAATGCAAAGATTTAAAACATTTAATAATTCTAATTATTATTTTTTATA
>JAUMHP010000079.1:6363623-6380954 GCA_032361065.1 Enteromius trimaculatus | reverse complement strand
TATATATATAAAAATTTAAGTTTCAATTTAACAACATTTAGTCAGTTTTAAACATCTGTAATAACTGAGTGGAAAGGTACAATATACAATATACAAAGTATATTATATATAAATATATATATAAAAATATACGTTTATATGTTTTTTATTAAAATACGTAAATAAAAAAATGCCAATGAAGTTGCATTTAACAACATTTAGCCAGTTTAAAAATGTTAAAATATTACATATAAAAATTAAATTAGAAAGATGCCAATGAGGTATTTTTCTTTCTTTTTAATCATTTGTTTAACAGCATTTAGTCAGATTTATATTTATATTATAAAGAGATATTCTGACAACCCAACTACTTTGCATCTCAAGTAGCCTAATGCATATTGTTACTACTGTTAAAAGTACTGATTACATAAGTGATTTGTCATGGTGACATTGCCTAATTCAACCGAAAGCAATAATAAAAGCACGCGTGCGAGAAGGACGTCTATTGTGACAGCCAACATAACGAAGTTCCAGGTATGCTATGTGTTTGCAATGAAAGGCCAAGAAACACGTTTGTTCTGCGTCCCCCAGCAGAAGGAGTGGAGAGGTTTTTTTTTTTTTTTACATTTTCTCTGTAAAGTTCTTCAACCTGTCCTATCGCAGCTATTGTCGGTTCGTCCGTGGGTGCCGGTAAATAAGGCAGCGGCGGCTAATTCCCTTGACATTTACACATCTCTCACGGTGACTCACTTTCGGCTGGAAGGTAGAGAGAAAAGCCAAGTTATCAAAAGACGGATTTATTGTTATGCATCCCTTTGTGGCGTTCATAAACCGCGCTAGTCCCGGGTGTGTGTATCTCGCCATCCACGCCCACGCACTCGCTGTTGTTGACAGTGCCTGGTGTTCTTTCCTCCATTTACCTCAGCGACTGTAATCTCAGAGAGCGCGTCAGCGCACCGGTTAGTGCGTCATAAGGGGAAGCATCACCTCACAGCGAGTGCACAGCCGACGCGCGGCAAACGGAACACAGCACTGCCATCTATCTCATGCTGCTGCTCCAAACAAATCCCTGTCTCTAATCCTCAAATGCTACCATTTATATTCCCTTTCAAGGTCCGACAACAAAGGAATGCTACACTAAGGCGGCTCGAGGTAAACAGAGAAAAATCCCTAAAATCCTCCTTCAGATGACAATAATATGAATGCAACACACAGTATATGCATGAAATAACGTCTCGGAGGGAATAATTACACAAATGAGATACAGCAAACAAATGCTTGAGACATTTAAAGGGATAGTTCGTTCAAAAATGACAATTCAGTCATCTCAGTCCCCACGATCGAGTCGCTCCAAATCAGTAGCTATGGCTAAAAAGAAGGAATTTTGGGGAACATTCTAAATAAGAATGTTCATGACATTTCCAGTCCTCATATACTTTACTTCTGTCGACAAGAGTTGACGTCCAGGACGTTCTTTGAAAGTCTGGGTAAAAAGATCTTAATCGGGTTAGACGCCATACTGATTTTAACGCTGATGAAAATGAGGCGTTAAATGACACGTAGACTACTGTATACGGTAAGGTCTTATCGCTTAATTTTCACACATTCTTCATTCAAGTTTTTTTTCTTTAGTGTTGTTAAACAACAGTACAGTCCATTAAATGTGTTCTATACCTACTTCACAGCCTAGTTATAATTCCTGTCAAGAGTAGACCAAGGGATAAACAGAATTGAGCAAATCATTCATTTAATGATATGTAATGTTTAACATGGGGTATCTCCCATTTCTCCTCACCATCTATCAGTGGTCACATGACACAGCAGTATCTCCAAGCTTTCAACAAAAGGTTGGAACACTGGGAGTGTGTTGAACTCACACATACGCAAAGTGTGAACATCGAGTTTACACAGATAAACATTATATTGCTTTTGTCCTTAAAAGGGTAGAGGTTCAAAGCAAGTTCAGCTGACACTGAAAAGGCAATAGGGATTTGACTGTCTCAGTACCGATATAAGACACACTTACTGCAGAATATTGTAGTATAATAGGAAAACAAACACAAGAAAAAGACAAATATTTATTATTAATACCGTCTGTCATTTCAAAACTGAATTTTGCTTTAGCTGCAGTAGATAGCATCATAAAAAGACCAGTGGCGTGAAACGATTAAATATTTCCAGTCACCTGATCCAAAGCCAGCTCCATTCATCCAAAGGTCATCACTGCCAAGTCCAACCAAAAATTTCCTATGCGTTTCATTGTAGACAGTTGCAGACAAAGGAATGGAAATGTCAATCGAGCCAAAGTGATCAGTATATACAGGACATATCAGCTTGTGTCTTCATGGACCATTTCACATAGGTGAGCCCCATCATGTTGTGACATCTAGATGCTAATCCAGCTCCATGGGTGGAGCGGAGAAGATGACTGAGCAGTCGAGCATCATAAGCTTTAAAGTTAAAGATAATTACAGCATGTCACATAGATTTATGATATATCTGAATAGATCGCCGGATGGCCTGCTGTTAAGATTGATATGATGGAGTCTGGATGGCTACCTGTAGGAACAATTGCGTAATTAACATTCCGGATGCTCAGTGACAGAAGTCAAATTACTACCATTGAAGATTTGTAGATTTAAGATGCAGATTTCTCCTTTTTAACAGTAATGCCAAGTAAAACAAAGCTCTTTACCTCTGCAACCATTTGGTTCACAAACCAAGAGTTAGCAAAGAAAATTCACATCTAATTCATCACCCACTTTGTGGTTATTTTGCATGTCAGAGACTAGATATTCTAATACACACACCTACAGGAAATCTGTAAAGGACAAAGGTCACTGGTGGTTGAGCTCAAGAACTGATGAGCACGCAATCTTAACTTCCCTTCTTTACTTTGTAACTCTGCAGACAGGCGCCGCTCCAGTGACGGCACTGAGGGCCATGTTGAGAGATGAATCTGGACAAAGGAGCCTTAAAATGCAGGTAGCAACCGCCCTACCCCCATCAAGTGGTCTGGCACACCTAACAAAAACAACCTTATCCGCCCTACTTTGCTAATGCAACAGAAATGCCAAATCCATGAGGCCAATATGAATAAGAGCTAAAAAGGCAGAATTCGCATTGAATGCACAAACACATGCATGCCATGATTGGCCCTGACCCTGCTCTCTGGCTGGCTTTACATAAACTTCCCCACGTCTTTCTTCCGCAGCGCCTCCACGGCAGCTGTGTCAACACGCACAAGGGTCCTGACCTTAAACAAACCCTCATGAAAGTCATTGTACACCGTCCCACTAATTTACCCACATTTGGATATCTGACGGCAGTGTGAAACCGTAAATACGCAATACAAATAAGGGCTCGAGTCGAGTGTTTGGTTTTGTAATTACCTTAAAAAACGCTGGGGCTTATTTGCTCACAGTTACGCAGATTATTCACCTTTATACGCACAGGAGAACTTACACACGCAAATTTGTTCTAAACCTTGTTTTAATGTGTAATATTCGAAATGAGCGGTCGTGTGCCTGAGGTTAGTCATTTATATAAAACACAGCCAAACCATATCCATGCAAGGGATCACAGTATTTCGTTTCTTCACACTCAGCAAACATATAAGTAAAGATTGCCATCCTCGAAACCAGTACGAACACAAGATTACATACCTCTTATTAGCAAGTATGTACGTTCATCTACATTTATGTTCATCTACATCTACAACGTTTTTGTAGCAATTCACGCAATTAATAAATAGTAAAATTCCATCAAATTGAATTTCAGAATCCGTATGTAATATAACTGAATAACTGATTAAGGATTGTTCTAAGGATTATTTAATTGAATGGAATTTTACTAAATTGCATCAATCTTTAAAAAGTTTTCTTACTTTTTTACTATATTTGAACAAATCTTTTATAAAAATTATTATATGATATATGATTTTTTTAGGGCCTTTTTTATTAAGTTTGTAATATAGTTTGTTCTGAAATTTCTCAAAGATAGTGTAAAAAATGCTAATTTTAGTCTGTCAGAAACAGCTCTTTTGAAATCACTCTGTTCTGTGTACTTCCCCTTTAAATCTTTACAAGCTCTGCTGACCCCGCCCCTCTTTTTCGAGGCGCTTTCAGAGGATCTTTTTTTTTAGCCGTATTCATAGTGAAACCTGCTAATTAGCGCATTATTAGGAAAAGTGATTTGCAAAGATTCATTAAAAGACATTATCCTTACTGCTTCTGTAGGTGAGGCTGGATCATGAATGATTCACGCGATCATAAATGCATTTCAGTTGATCAAAGGTGCGTTTCCCTTCAGAACCAAACATAACGCTAATCTTTTTCACTCAGATGTCGAGGGTAAATCACTACTGCTATGTTCATTAATACATTCAACACCAAAACACCTCAATCTCTTAGGAGTCTTGCTTGTCTCTGTGTCTCGGACTGATGACGGCTCACTCAGGGCGGGTCTGAGGTAAGACACCAGTTCAGTCTGTGTGACACGCTGCTGTCAATCAACTATTGTGGGAGTGGCCTCTGTCAGTGTGACACCACACCGACATGCATCATTGTAGGGTGTCCCAACACACATTTCAGTCCAAACAGCTTGTAAAAGTGCACGTGGCACCGAATGACCCCTTTAAAAAAATTCTGACTAATACATTACAATTAAATACATTTATTATGAAAGTTGTTACACAGATTTCAATCACAAATTTCTGTAAATGGACAATGAATGAACGAGATGCACTGATTCAAATAATACTAAAACATGTTCAGCGGTTGACTTCTTTACATAAGAACTAGATAATACTAGATGAATTTGCTCGACAATGAAGCACTGTATTTCAAAAAAGCGACCTTTTTTCAGACCAACCGTTCATGCCAGTGTTGTATTATTGCTAACATAAATTACTTAGCAAGACAGCGCTAAGAATTTATAGGTGGATATTATTCTAGCAGCTGGATGTTATATATTCTTCGTTTGTGTGCTTCCTCATCTCTGGTTTCTACTTTTTTATCTGTTTTTCCAGAGGGCCCCTTGTTTGGTGTCATAACAAACCCGCCCTGCACCTCCATTCGACACTGCTCCTTCGGCTTCGTTGACACAACTTTGTTGCATTACGTGTTGCCCCGCTGCATTTTTGTGTTTTTGTTTCTTCTCAGATTCGCTGTGTCAAAACGCATCACAGCGGATATGCAGTTACAAAGCGCCTGCATCGTATGCGTGTTGGGTTTCAAAGCAGCGGCCGAGTTGGGCGTTGGAAGCTTAGACTCGTCCGGGGCACCGCTGAGTGACTCATTGTCACCCAGTCAGCCTTTACAGGAGAAGCCAGTTGCTGAAAACCCCTCATTGTTCGCATCCCAGCTTCTGAAAAATGTTGATATAGGTGTTCGGCGTGCCAAGCTCCCTCCTCCGGAAATCAGCCGCACACATACAGTCGAGCAGCCACCTCTTCAGGCCTGGCCCCAGGCCCTTTCAGCCATCACTGTGTCACTGCGGGGCTGGTGACTAACGGTTTTGGCTGCTACTTTTGCAAGGAAGCGGCTGACGCTTCAGGGCCACTCTGCCAGAGTACACAGGCTGGGAATCTGGCCAGTGGCGATATAGGAGGGAGCTGCAGGCATGCCAGGCCTGGGAGGAAAGCCATCGCATTAAAAGTGTCTGTTCAAAAAGGGAATAAAAAAGATGGCACGCCGTGACGACACGCCGAGAAGCTAAAACAGCCCGCAGGCAAATAAGCGGGACACGCTGTATGTAAATGGCCGTTACCGGCGAGCCAAAGGACAGCCATGACGTGGCACTGACGTGAATTTACATGTCTGATATAGTAAAGATAAGTCGTAGTATCCAGTTCTGGGTGCTAATTTTAGCGCAGGCTAGAACAAAGCCATGCACATGTACATGAAGGCCATTTCCTCCTGTTAGATTTTGACCTTTGTAGTCAAGACCAGAACGCTTCATCCGGTGACACATCAACCCACAGAGGCTGAGAAAGGCCGCCAGAACAATGCACTCTTAACCTGTGAAGAAAAAAAAGGCAGATGAGCAGAAAACGGGTACTGTCCCCAGCACAGGAAGCTGAGGCAATTCCCTTTGTGTGAAGACTGTGAATGGGCGCGATACTGCTGACCACACACCACAGGCATTAGCAGCCGGCACATGGCCAATTCGGTTTGACCTTCAAGCTGGTTCCTGGAGCACAGCTTCAGCGAAATGCCCCCTTCAACTTTTTTGAAAGAGCAGTCATCTGTTTGCCCACTTCTCAGACCTCTTCTTTGTGAAATTTTAGTGTGTTTTTAACAGCGGGCAGTCGGCCACAGAAGACCAGTCAACCATGCACCGAAGCCTTTTCAAACTCGACCCCTGACTTATGCGTGACAAAATCTGCACCTTTTAGGAGTTCAGCATGTCTCCTCTGTTTGTTTTTCAAAACACTGCGGGCTGATTGGAGGGTTTTGCTTGTGTATTCTGCTAGACAAACTCCTCTAACAAAGATTTATTTTTGTTCGGAAATGCGAGAGGAGTCGCAGAAAGGAAGGAAAACAAAATCATGCGTTTTGTTGCTGTTAGCTCGTAAGAAGACGTTTTTCTTTTCGCATCCAAATATTTTCCATCATCAGAATGCAATCTCCAAGAAGACCCAAGAAAATATGTTGTGTACTGCGGTACTAATCTCTGAAAGGGAGAAGAAAATGCTTTTTATGAGTTTGTTGTTGTCAAAGATTCTGCATCTAAACCACTACAGTATAAAGTAGATCGATTTCAGATGATGCCAGCTTTAGTGAAAATTAGGGATGGGACTTGTATTCTTAAATGCATTTTTTGGTTCGTTTCATGCTAATAAGTTCAGCTAAGGGAGTCGGGGTTATTTGCTTAAAGTGGTAACTCACCACAGGCAAGATGGACTTTTAATAAAAGAAAGGCAAAATGATTTTTGGAAATCAGTGCTACTGGACTAAAGAAACAGAAGGGCTGTCGCCGAAAGGGTAGAAAAACTTCAACACCCATAATGCACTGGGCTTGATACCACTGTCTGTGAGCAGGAATACAAAAATACAGAAGTACGAGCTGTAGTTTTCACAAAAGCCCGGGAACTGTCAAGTCTTTTTCAGTCAAATAAATGAGAATATCTCACATTGTGCACATTGTGATATTAAGGAGACTTTTTGTTTTCAATCTTTTTGCTAAAGAATTTAATGTTTAGGGTGTCCATTGTAAAAATCACTGTTCTGGTGCGTCGTCCCAGACCCAATGCTACCCATGCAAAGAGAAATGAGTACTGGCTTAGAAGGACCCCGCCACAGAACTGCTTTATTTACCAAACAAACACAACATACTGATAAGTCAGCATTGAGTTCTGTGTACATACGTCTACCGATGTTCAGAGAGACGTCGGGGTGGTTCAAAAGCGCCTTTGGTGTGAAGCGTAAACAGACTCATCCTCCAGGGAGGGTTGTGGTGAATTCTTACATGACGGGAACATAAACACTGCGGCTGAGGTGCGGGAAAGAGCGAAGTGAAAAGAAAAACAAAGGAGAGGAATTATTGTTTTAAAGGTTTCGCTGTTGTTACTCAAACCTTTTTGTTCTCCTTTTTGCCTGTTTTATGTCAGGTTTTTGATTACGTTTGCTATGTTTAGTTGCTTTCATGAAGATCTGGGGGGAGTTGTTCCGCACCACAAAGTAAGCAGCACATAATTGCCTGCGTAACTGCAAGACTCGCAGTGTTTCCACACTGATAACTGAACTTCAGATCAGTACAGATAATGTGAACGTGTTTTTGACTCACCAGCCTGATTTCTGAATTTCTTACTAAAAGTACACTGCCCTCCAAAAGCTTGGAAACACAGCTGGCAAAGAGTGGTTTTGGAAGATATCAGCATATATACTTATCATTTTTTGATGCAAATACTGTACATTAAAGTAACAAGACATTATCATTGAATAATATTTTTTTTTTTTATTTTGATTACACAATAAAGGTAATATATACATGTCAACTTTGTTCATCTTCGGAACACAATTTAAGATATTTTGGATGAAAACCAGGAGGCTTGAGACTGAAAACAATGAAAAACATTGTCAAAATAGTCTGCCATCAGTGGTTCAACCTTAACGTTACGAAGCCACGAGAATACTTTGTGTATGTATACTTTATTCAACAATTCGGCACCGTAGCATCACCTTGGAGAATATCCGCCGGACTGCGTACGCTCTTCCGTGTCAGCCGCGAACACAAGGATATGTCAAAACATCTTAAACTGTGTTCTGAAGATGAACAAAGCTTTCACGGGTTTGGAATGACAACCCCAAGTGATTAATAACAACATTTTCATTTTGGGGTGAAGTAATCCTTTAAGAATTTCTTCATTGCGAAAAGTTCATTGCAATAAAAGCAGGCATCAAGCCCAAACTGTACTTGGAACTTTTACTATATTATTACACTGATAATGTGAATGCTATAATAAATTCGCTCAGGGCTGCATTTCCCAAAACCATTGTAGGTCATTGTATTGTCTTACAGTGCTTTTGGGAAACATATCCCAAATTTGTAGGGTTCACTTTACAATTAAAAAAACCCACAAAACTCTATAAAGATTCCGACAGACTTCAAAACTTTGATTGTGTCATTGAAACGTGATCGTTTTGCACTGACTGTTGATGTCTAATCACAACCATGAAATTCAATAGCTTAATTTAGTCACGTTATTTCACAAACCAGTGCAGTGCCAATATCAATTACTGGAGGACATTTATAGAAAAGCGAACTGATGTACAATAAATGAACTTAATTACAGCACCTTGCAAGCTCAAAATACCTTGTAAGGTTTTAGGCCCGTGAAAATATATATTATCAGCCTTTGACTCGTAACACTATTTTCATCCAGAACAAAAACCTGACCGAGTGTCAAAGAATACGAAGTTTTCTGAAATGAATAAAACATTGCCGCAATGCACAAAACGCTCAGAATACTTTGACTCTTAAGGAGATGGGATTACTTTGTGTGATTGTGGGCTTCATTGTGGAGCAAGGGAATCGTGAGCAAAATCCCCTGTCAGGCACTGGTGCTTATCCCGGTTTCTGTGTTGTTTCTTTCAACCAAAAGGACTCTGTCACAACCGCATGTAATCTCAGTGACAGACAGAGGGACGAAAATTGAATTTCGCGTGAAAGGGAACAAGAAAACACGAGTAGAAAGGGGAAAGAAAATAAAGGCGAGGGTTTGAAGGAGCATTTTTGTTTACGCAAAACAGGGTGGTACCGAGTGTCCTCTTAATAGTTCATAACAAAGACCTTTGCAGCTTAAATTATAGACTCCGTGCATGTGCTGTATGGTTAGTAATGTGCTTTGCATTATTCACGGCAACTTCAAAATCTCAATTATTGATGAAAAACAGAAAAAAACGAAAGGAAATGAAAGAGCTGTGTGAGAAAGCATATGAAAGAACAATGATGCAACAGCAAGGAAATACAAAAAACAGCACAAACTCAACATGAGGGTAAAAGAAGAAGGAAAACATGCTACCATGCTACAATTTGATTAAGCTGCTAAAAGTTAATACTTTTTAATATAAATCTAGGCCTACAATTTATTCACAGGACACTAATTTCAAGCCCTTGCTCAGTTAAACACGCACTTAATGAGCTCATGCAGCATTATTTTAAATGTTCGCTATTGCATACTACACATATCATATTTTGCACATCGCTTTAATGTAATATAAGTCAGCCATGTGCAATATGTATACCATTTCCAAACATAGCCACTGCCTCTGAATTTCGTTTCATCAGCCCACGTGGGTTTGAATCCCCTGTCTTGTTCCATTCTTCACCCCAATGTTTCCTTTTATATCTTCACTCTCACTATCAATAAAATGGCCCAAAACATCATTGCTAAAATGTAGCCGTAAGTTGCTATGACCTGCAGTGACCTCATTAAATGGAGACGCCGCTGTGAAGGGTGTCTGAGAGTGTTCTTAAAAAAACATCCTTTCCATCACTTTCCTCTGGGTTCTATGTCCTCCCCCATTTAAAGCTAAAAATCTTTTCCTATAAAAGATTTCACTTGCTTAAGTCTCCTGGTTCAGACATCGTATGCAGAAAAACACCCAAATAATCAGATGTTTTCAGAAACATTTGAAAACATCGAGCTGTTTTTTTGTTTTCTTTTTCAAAAACACATAACGGTTATGTCTCGTATATGCTGTGATTTAATTTGCATCCAGTACGATTTCAAAATAACTTTCTTCATTTCATAGCACTGCTTGTGTTTTTATTTTAGCATTTTAGATGCCAATAAAAGGATATCAAAAAGCAGTGCTATAACTCTCTCTGTTTTATTTTCCCCATTAAGTTCTACGAGAAGCATCTGAGATCATAGCAGTAACATCTGAAAATAGAGCTATACAGTTTTATTAACCATCAAAAATGCTCTTAACTAAAACAAAAGTATAAAAAAAAAAAATGAATGTGAATACTTTTAGTTTCGGAAGAAATCGGCAAATAGGCCCAACCCCAGATCTCAAACACAGCTAACATAATCAGAAACCTAACATGAAATATAATACACTCACGTGTTTTGCAGACGCTTTTATCCACTGCATTCAAGTTATGAATTTGATCAGTGGTCCAGTGCTCCAGCTAAGAGTATGTCATTCTAAACCTGTCTTTCATTTGCGAAACACCAATTTGAAAAAAAAAAAGTTTTTTTTCTTTTTGTTCACACAATGAAAGTAAATGAGAGTCCAATTTTTATTCAAAAGTAAAAAAAAGACCAAATACTAACTCGGTGTTCATTTAAGGACCCATTAAGTTTCCTGCAACCACTAAGCAATAAAATGTTCCTCTGGGCAGTACCATCAGCTTTGAACGGACGGTGTGAAGCAAATGATTGTTGTAAATGGGGTTAATACTAAAAAAGGGCTTCAAGAGCCCTTTTTTTTTTCTTTTGAGCGTTGTGTGTATGTGTATGCACGTCTGTTCGAGGAGGCTTGGGGCCCAGACACTTGGAATCATTTAGAGAGTATGTCGAGTGTGGGTGGAAAGGAATGCGTGCCCAGATAAAAAAGAAAAGAAAGTGAAAGAAAAACAGAGGAGAAAGGAGGAGGTGGGGAGTGTGTGTGATAGACAGAGAAAGGGCAAGCGAATGGGGTGGGGCGGAGGGGGAAGTGCCACCTGAGATGGAGGAACGCTTTAAGTGGCAGAATGCAGGGAGGAGAGAGAGGGTGAAAAAGAGGACAGTGAAAGAAAGGAAAAGAGGTGGGAGAGGGGGAACAGGAGGGAACAACAGAGAGAGGGGGGAGAGAGAGCGAGCGATAAAGAGAGAGGGAGAGAGCGCAGAAAAGCAAGCAGCCCACTCTCTTACCTACTGTTCTCCATCAAGCAGATTTCAAATGGCTTTTGCAGGTCTCGCTTAGGGGAACATCTATTCCTATCACAATGCTGCCCACACACATCTCTCTGACAGCCGACGGGAGGGGGAGAGCGAGTAGGAGAGAGGGGGAAGAGATGGAAAATAGAGAGAGAAACACAGAACAAGCGATCGTTGGGCCTTAATGGTGCACTAGCCTGAGCTTGAGGTTAGCATGCCAAGCCCCCGCTGCCCATGAGGTCCAAACAAGGAGGTATCGGTACCTGGAAAAAGCGAACGTTAGCATTTCCATTCAGCTCAATAGCAGTTGCTTGGCTGGAGCAACTGCACTAGAAGTATGCGAACTAACGGGGATTATAATAACAACAACAATGCCATTAGTACTACTACTACTAATAATATGCAGTATTATTATTGTTATTACAAAAAAAATTATCATAAGAAATAAAACTTATAGTGCCCCTATGGGTAATAAAAGGTTCATATTGGTTTTAGGAGTCCATAACATCAGGTTGGCATGAATGCAAGGTCAAAAAGCACTTTCATTTACTTATAATATGCATTTATTTTTTATCTTATTAGTTCAACGACTCCAAAAGGATTTGTTTAGCAATTCAATTTTCCAAACCCCTCCAATGATCGGTCTCTTTTATTAAAGCAGCTTTTACAAAGCGGAATTTATGGCAAAGAATGAATTTGCATTTTCATTCAGACCAACGCGAAAAGACCAGTGAGCGGGCAATATGCTAATATTTCATGCTGACCTCAACATGAAAGTCATTTTTAAAAATGACTCATTTCAATGATTCAGAGTCAACTCTGTCTTTTAATAGACAATGACTTAAAAAGGGTGCACTTTGGGATTTAAAACTTCGCAGGATGTTTTCATTCACTTAAAGCAGTGTGACACACGACACGAAAGCTCATTTTCAAAAATCCATAATAGAGGCACTTTTAAAAAGAATTCTGAAAAAAGATGTCATGTTATAAGCAGCTATATCATGGAGTTTGAATCAACTTGCTCTGAGATCGTGAAAGCCCAGGATCATAAGCTGCACAAAACACAGACAGTGCATATATTTATTTAATTAAACCGCATCCTCTGTGATTTAATAATGGCACTAAGCCAGTGCGAATTTATTTCGATTAATCGCGAAACCCTATTCTATTCCTCTTCCTTCTAGCATTCCCATTCAGCTATCCATCTTTGTTTTCCCTAACCCATCTTTTTTATTGACCCTGTCCGTTTCTTTTCCGTTTCGAGCATCTCATCCCTCCCCCAGTCCTCTTCTTGTCTTCTTCCCTCATCCTTTGCCCATGTGACCACGCCTGCTCTGAGAGCGGCTTCCAGAGGATTCTACCGGAATATGAA
Organism: Enteromius trimaculatus; assembly: GCA_032361065.1. Classification (NCBI taxonomy): domain Eukaryota; kingdom Metazoa; phylum Chordata; class Actinopteri; order Cypriniformes; family Cyprinidae; genus Enteromius; species Enteromius trimaculatus. The sequence continues at coordinate 6,368,232 of JAUMHP010000079.1, read as the reverse complement.
TGAGAAACCAGCTTTCCCAGGGAGATCCGGGGCAGCAGAATAGGAGGACAGTGCAGATACAAACACGCTCACAGATATTGATGCGTCGCATTGACTGTTTCCATGACAAATACTGGGGTTGAAATCAGGAATAGTTCTTATTTTAAACAGAGATGCTACAGCACCCCAAGGGCTCTAATGTCGTTGTGCATTCTCTTTCCATGATAGTTTAATATTGACCATCTGATCAATAATAAAGATTGCATTCGTACACCGAGTCCTATCTGAAATTGATATACGCACGGAAAGTGACCTCAGATATCTATTAAAAATATTTAAAGCCCAAACATTATGATGAACAAGTGTATTGATTTCTGAAGAGAGAAATAACCCATGTGTGTGCCTTCGAAAAGGCCACAGAATACTCAGTTGAGCCACATAGAGTTAAAATACCACTGACATTGTTTAAAACAGAAATCTCTGCTGACATATTTCCACCCATTGAGGGATGGTGCCCAGCTTTGAGTCTGACAGGCTGACGAGGCCCTAACCCTAATCTTACAGAGCCTGAAAGACCGATCAGCCTGTCAGGCACAAAGCGGGCCATCTTTCAGATATCTGCCATATTTCCTATTAAAATAGCTGGTGCAAGACATCAAAGGGTTGGATACAGTTTTAAAATAGCCTTTATCCTATAATTTACATCACAGCCTGGCATACAAGTCATACAATAATACTTTGTTTGCACAAAAAAAATTGATAAAACAGACAGCCCAAGTTCATGAAATCTTCTTTTATCGTATAACACTGCAGTATTGTTGAGGAAGCAGACTGTGTTTGTAGCTGGTCTCCTAGGCTGGTCATGCTGGATTTAACTGATTTAACTAACCCAACCTGACCAGCTAAGACCAGCCTGGCCAGCTGGGAAGTGGCCAAAACCCCTCTAAACAACACAGTCTCACTCCAACTCGTCGCATTTTGACATTTGGTCAAAACACTTTTGCATCGCTTTTTGAGGCTCAAGGTACCCCTTTTCAGTCACTTTTTGACGTGAGGAGTCCTCCATTGTTTTCTGTTGTTTGGCTTAATCTAATGGTTTGCATGCATAAATAAATTTATTTTATTTTTTTGTTTTATTGGAGCACCAAACCCCATCCCTACCTCAAACCTACCCACCTCTGAACAATATAAACACACACAGGCAAATGCAGTTACTGTACAGGTATTTATTGCACAAACTAATCATAAACAAGCAGTACAAAAACATTACAAACAAGTCGTGTCACATTTCAAGTCTTCTGAAGCCATACGAAGTCTTTATGTGAAGAAAAGGGTAAAACATAAGGTTTTAATCACTAAAATGTTCCGTTCATGCTCTGTCATCTCATTCAGAAATCATACTCCCGTCCCGTAGCATGATGTAATCGGTCACGAGATACACAAGAACCAATAGTATTTCACAACAGGACGATGCAATCGATCACGAGACACACAAGAGCCGATGGTATTTTACAACCAACGTTGACGTAAGGATTCTTGAAGCGGCATGTTTTTTGTAAATAACATAATTTTAAATAAAACTGTTTTGACTGTTTACATTGAGAAATCACACCCCTACATATATGCAATAATGTCAATGTTTTTACCCAACATATCTTTTAATTATGACGATAAAAAAAAAAAAACTAAATAATGCACTTGCAACACCGAGTACCTTGAGCCTCAAAAAGCGACGCAAAAGTGTTTTGACCTAATGTCAAAATGTGACGAGTTGGAGTGAGACTGTGTTGCTCTAAAACCAGCCTAATGACCAGATTAAACCAGCAAAGATCAGATTGGTTGACCAGCTAAAACCAATATAGTCTCACGACCAATTGGTACGTATTTGTACGAGGTGGCAATTTCGTGCTAATTTGCACAAATTCGTACAACCTCACTTGTGCGATATTGTACGATTGGTGTAAACCCCAGTGACTGGTAGGTTTAGGGGCGGGGTTAGGTGTAAGTCATTCGTACAAAATCATACAAATTGGCAACTTTTGAATTTGACGAGCGAGGTCTTACAAATGTGTACGAATTAAACACCTCTAAAATATGTACGAATTGCTAAGGCTGGTTTTAGCAGTTTTTTCCACCAGGGTCAATAACAAAACCATATTTTACATATTCCTGTTTAGGCCTAACGTTACCTCAAAATCATATGGCATCTCAGAAAAATACGGTTAAATAATGAATACCTGCGTTGCGTTTTGACAGTTATAAATGTGTGCATCCCTCACGAGCCACCACTGCGTATATTTACAGCAGCATCATGGGCAGTCGCATACGGTTTCTGGTTGCTGTACGTTTGGTTCATCGCTCGTCTTTAGTGTAGACTGTAGTAAACCATGTATTAAAACAGTAACTAACTTCAACCGTCAAAACATTTCAAATATGTTTAACCGTCAGGTTTTCGTGGAATTTTACATTACACACACCCCTTCCTGGCCTTTACGGTGGCTTCAGCCACTTTTTAAATTAGACAAATAGATTTTATTTCCCCTAACTGTAAAACTAATCCCCACATAAAGTTAGATATTGTCATTAAGACATTACTTTATATGCTTATTAAGTTGCTTGGTTGGATCGTCCCCACACATCTGATTCCAGGTCTTTGTGTTTCTTTATTCAGTAGTTTAATGTCATTCTATAATAAATATTCTGTATGGAACATGGACCACCTACACTAACCCTCAAACAAAGCATGCTAGATCTGGGTCCGATACAAGTGCTGTTTTTGTTATTTAAACATGTCAAAATAAACACCTTCAGTACAGTAAAAGAACTGAATGTGGTACAAAAGAAAAAAATAGCATAGCATCGAAGCTTTTTGAATTCCTGTGTGGTCTCGTTTCTCATTCTTGTTCAACACATGCCTTGTGTGTGTTTACTCTTTGTTAATCCAGAATGTCACATCTGTCTCCATGGCTGCGGAAAGCTCATCTCTCCTACGCTGATCCGAGACCAGCCTCTCCAGATGAACCCAAACAAGAACCATTGTGAAGGTAATCTCAAAACCAGTCTGAGATCAGGGTGAGGGAGTGACTTCCACCAATACCATCTCCATAGCAGTGGAAACAGGATCAGCACAAGAAAGACCCTTGTCCTCGCAAAAAAAAACGAGACTTCTGCGTAGGGCAAAAACAAACACTCCCACCCTTTCAACGAGGCAGTGAGGCACAGATTATGAGGCAGTGCACAAGACAAACCATGTACCACGAACAGACAATAACTCAGAGACCACCCTGAGGACATTTAAAGCCCCCGATGTTGTGTTTACTCAACCCAAACTCAACTGCATGAATTTAGTTTTTCAATGAGCTGCTTACATTTTGCCTTCTAAAATACAACCAAGGCAGGCCGTACTGCAAACTGAAAAGTAATAAATATACAGTATATATGCTCAGAAGTTTACATACCCCTTAAAGAAAGGGCAAAATGCTAATATAACTGAAATAAATTTAAATGTATATATTCTCCACAAGACAAAATAATACCTGAATTTATAAAAATGACCCTGTTCAAAAGTTTACATACCCTTGAATCTTAATACTGTGTGTAATTTCCTGGATGATCCATGACTGTCTTTCTATTTTGTGATAGTTGTTTATGAGTCCCTCATTGGTCCTGAGCAGTTCAACTGCCTACTCTTCTTCAGACAAATCCTCCAGCTCCTGCTCATTTTTTGTTTTTCTAACATTTTCTACATATTTGAACCCTTTCCAACACTGACTGTATGGTTTTGAGCTGCATCTTTTTCACTCAGAGGAAACTTTAGGCATTCATACATAATTATATAAGGTAAAAAAAACATTTACTGATGTTTTAGAATGCAACACAATGCATTAAGCTATGTTTCCAACTTTTGTAGCTGTGTATGATTTCTATTATTATTATATCTATATAATTCTATATAATTTTAAGTGATTTGTATATAGTTTAATTTTTTTCTATCCTTAATGTATTCCAAATTCGAAATCATTCCAAATCAGTCACTGAAGTTCTGTTTAAAATGTTTTTTAGGAGGCAGCTGTCTATGTAGACTATGAGGCAGCTCACTAGGATTTGGAACATAGTTAATGACTCCTAAATCATGTGTTTCCCCTTAGTCCTAGCGTGACTGACCTTCACCATCTTGTGACTGAACCATTGTGGTCTTGTGGGTCTTGGTGTCATGACTAAGCTTGATTGTATGAAAAGAGTATGGGCATTAGCATTGGTATTAACAAAGCCCTGGGCATCACAGAGGAGCAGCTGGCCATGAACTCTCCAGTGAGGCTTTGCCGGGCTCTGGAGCTCATTGCAAATGGGCTGTTCTGGAATGAAGGGTCTGTTGAACATCTGCTAATTTTCCAGCAATGCTGCTGTTGATCTGAGGCTGTGGAGGTAAGGGACGTTGGGGGTAGGTTGGTTCATCAAGATTGTGGTGAAAGCTGGAGATTCCAGATTATGTCCATAGTTGAGGCAGAATGTGTAATGTGTGGCATGCTTTAAAAGTGAAAGTTCATCCAAAAGTGTAGGCCCAAACATCTATGACTGTGTTTGCTATGAGGAACATCATATATATAATAAAAAAAAAAATATATATATA
>JAUMHP010000079.1:6343219-6363359 GCA_032361065.1 Enteromius trimaculatus | reverse complement strand
ATGATGCATTTCTGATTAAAATGTAATATTCAGTCAATGAACAAGCAAAAATAAAACACGTAAATAAATAGGATTTGACAAAAAAAAAAAAAAGAAATAACGTAAAGCAGACACACATATACAAATGTGAAATAAAATACATTTAAATCGCACACACACACACATATATATATATATATATATATTTTTTTTTTAAATGTCAAATTATTTTAAATAAATATATACACTATGTCACACGATTTATCGCGATTAATCACATCCAAAATAAAATAAGAAGAATATATGAGTGTGTAATGTGTATATTTATTATGTATATATAAATACAAACATATACATGTATATTTTTAGGACAAATATGTTATGTTTCTATATTAAAATATAAAATAGAAGAATATAACTATAGAAATGTGTATACATGTAAATTCAAGATTTCAAGATATATGCTGTATGTGTATTTATATATACATCATAAAAATACAGCTATATAATGTAAACAAAAACTTTTCACAATTAATCGTTTCACAGCACTAATACAAATATTTAAATATTTATAATTATTAAAAATATGGTAAAATGGTTCCGCTATACAATCTTTATATTCTGTCATTTTGCAGAAGTTAAATGCATTGTGAATGTTCTAGAATGTCATATTCTAAAATTCTCTTAAATGACAAGTGAAGAAAAAACACAGTGACCAACTCTGATCTCACTCCCATTCTCCCCTCCCTCTCTCTCTTTCTCCATCCCCACCTTAGCAAAGACAAACTCATTTCCATATAAATGGAGTGTAGGCCTGCAGCCCAGGGACCAGGCAGAATTGCAAATATTTCATCTCTTGCCTGGAGAGCCCGCTGCTGTTTCTTAGTCGCCATCCGCCATTGCTTCATTCCCACCTTCTCTCTCTCTCTCTCTCTCTCTCTCATCAAGCTGCTTCATTTTCGTGCTGTTATGCACACCTGACCACATCACCCAAGCACCTGTGGGGGTCAAAGAGGCCGCTCTGGCTGTGATCACCCATCAGTTGTTGTAGCCAGGTTTGAGTGTAGAGGACGCCAGGAAAGCTTTGGCTAAAGCAGGGGGGTGAGCAGAACTCTCTCTCTCTCTCGCTCTGTATCCCTCACCATCCACCCACAATGCCTTTCTGTTTTTATTCTACCCCCTCTACCCAGAGGCACCTGACATCCTGATTTAAATCTTTTTGTTTAAGCAATATCACACTGGCAGTCATGCTGTAGTGCTGTATTCCGGTGCAGGTGCCGGCCACAGGTAATATTGCTTTTATATGACAGTTCTATAAATAAACTAGATAAGGATAGTTCGGGTTCAATGCATTGTAGTTATAGATAAATAAAACTAAAAGAAAACTAAAAAGTATAACAATTCTTGAAACTTGAGATAAATGTTAACTGAACTGAACTATTTTTTAAGTTAAAGGTGATGTATTACAAACACTAAATCTATGTTAGGTTTTTTTCCTGGACATGAATTTAAAAAAAAAATGCTTAAGTTTAACTAAAATAAAAATTGAAATTATCACAATGATAGTAAATAACATAAATATTTAAATAATTCTTTTAAATCTTGTAAATTATTTATCTATGTATTATTTAGATAAGTCAGTAAAGAGTCATAAAGATATTCAAATGATCAATTGTAGTCATTTTAGGATTTAAAACATCTAATTTTTACACCATTAAGTTGGATATATATCTGGATGTTAGATATAGGATGAAAATATAAAAAATTAACCAAAACAAACTAAAAGTAGTTAGAGTACTAAGATTATTTAAATTAAAACTGAAATAAAATAAAAATAACAAAAGCGCATAACAAATTTACTAAGATTTAAACAAAAACTGAAATTAAATACAAAATAAATATAAAAATAAAAGCATATTTTAAATATTCATAAATCTTATAATAGTTTATAAATAATACTAAAATAATACTGCACCCCACTTTCTTAATAGCCGTTCTTAGGGCTTATTGTGCAAACTTTTTGAGTTGTGGTTTTTCTAAAGAAAAACATGCAAAACAAATGACATCAGTTATCAAGTAATGACTCATTATTTTAAGTAATGAGTTTTTTTTAAACTTTTTTTTCAATATTATTCCTGCTCATTTTTATGGTAATCAACATGATCCCAGATGCTGTTGATTGAATTCATCCCAAAATATCTCTCATATACATTTAGCACTCTTGGATGGCTGCTTTGCCAATCAAATTAGAGGACTGGAACTAACTGTTGTATAATTGTTTATGGCCATAAACCTGCTCTTCCAAATGCCATTTTTCCTCTTCTGTTTAGACATTAGTCCAGTGTCAAGCACTAGAACGTAATGGCTACAGATGGCCAGTGTGTAATACAGTTAGTTATAGTTACACCAGTGCCAGCAGTTCAGATTACATGATCTAATTCTCCTCTCCGTGTGTGGTTCTTTGTCACACTCCATGACTTCCGACGCTCAGGCTCTGTCCACATTTAACCACCCAGAGGAGAGCTAGAGAGCGAGAACGTTGCAGAAATGGGCGAGATAGCAGGATAGTGGGGAAGAGACACCGTCTAATTGAGGAAGCATTATTTTTCCACCAGGAGAGCGCGATAAAAATTGAATGAGGAAATAAATAATTCAGTTTTAGTTTCCAGCAAGAAAACGGCTTTTCTCTGACTGATAGCAAAGAAATCAATGCTTTTCTTACTCCTCGAGCGCTCAGAGCTAAGGTGCTGGTGCGGGGGCAACTCGTGCGCCGCTCTGACACGACATGTGCGTGAGAACAAGCTAAAGTCTGTTATTAAACAATTTACTGTGTCCCAGTTCCCAATGGTGACTGATGACAAATAAGACACAACTGGAGAAATATGACTGACGGATTAAATATTAACACAGAACGGGAAATTGGTGCTAAAGGGACTGTGTATTATGTTATTTACCTGATTTTTTGATTTTTTTTTGTTCCAATTTTAAATATATATAAATTTCTTTCACTGCAGCAAAAAACTTTTTTCCATGTGGTCTTTTCGACTGTTTGAACCCCACCTCATTTTAGTATTTAAAGGGTTACTCCACCCCAAAATTTAATCACATTAATCACTCCGGTTAAAAGCTCCGGAACACAGTTTAAGATATTTTGGATAAAACCAGGAGGCTTGTTACTGTCCCATTGACTGAACAGTAAATAATACTTTCAAGGCCCAGAAAAGTATGGAAGACATCGTCAGAATAGTGCATCTTCCATCAGTGGTTCAACCGTCGTATTATGAAACTGTACAAGAAAGTACAGTTTTCTTTTTTGTACGGAAAGAAAACTAAAGCAAAAAAAAAAACAGCTTTATCAACAATTTGCTACGGTAACATCACCGTAATGCCATTTTGGAGAGCATCTGTGCCACGACACAAAGATGTGCTGTTTTCGTTCAAATCAAAGCGTAAATAAACGTAGAAGACGTATCCGTGTGTTGTGGCTGACACAAAAGAGTGTTCGCTATTTGCACACATACAAAAAGCATTTTCATAACTTCACAACATTACCATATGTCAGTTGGACTGTTCTGATGATATATTTAATAATTTTTTGGACCTTGGCGGCTGTCAATGTGACAGTCACAAGCCTCCCGGTTTTCATCTGAAATATCTTAAATTGAGTACGAATGAAGCTTTTACGGGTTTGGAATGACATGGGCGTAAACAATTGATGACAAAATATTAATTTTAGGGTGGAGTAACCCTTTAAGTAATATTAAATCATCCTTTATAAACAAAGACTTTAGACTTCATTTATAGACTTTTCGATACAAAATGCAAACATTTGCATGATTTTTATATTAAAGGTATAAAGATAAGGATAAATCTCAGATTTGCGGAGTGTTCACACTTGGCATCTTTTCTCACAAGAAAAAGCTGACAAGAGTGTTTTGTAGAAAAAAAAAACACTGATAGTGTCTGCCACAACAGTAATCTAAGGCGGTGTGCTGTAGAAATGTCAAAAAAAGCATAAAAAGTTGGCTCTTGAGTTAGCTTTTGAAGTTAACAGGGAAGAAAATTATGATTCACAACGATGTTTGTTCGCTACTCAATTGGTCATTGGTCAACTTTCAAAAGGGCACTTTTTGTAGGGCATTTTTTTTTTCAGCTGAAATTTTTTCAACTCAAGAAGATGCTCTGAGCTGCAGAAAGGTGGCATTTTAAAAAGCGCTGAGGACTTTTTTGAAAACAAGTCGCTGACAGCTTTTAAAAAGACGCCAAGTGTGAACATACCCTTAGAATAGACCCAACTAACTTAATTCAGTACTTTAAAAAGATATATTTTTATATATTTAATTCCTTAATTATCCTAAATGCAAGAAGACATTTGGATGCAAAATGAAAAGGTTACCATGATTATCCTGCCTACTATTTCTCATATTTGGAGGCCTAGCAAGAACACAACTGAATCTTTAAGACTTGATCATTTGAGACTCGAAGCTAGCAGTTCAATCTTCTAAGCAGACTTGCTTACGATGCCGTAGTGCCAGAGCTTCTGGTGAAATAGTTATATACAGTTAAATGAGCTGTGATGGATTTCTTTTAGCTTACAGCCAGTATTCGCATGAGTGTTCCATTATTTGTCAGATATCATGCTTATAGAGTCACCCATGCAGGACGATACACATGACAGACCATCTAAAAATGGAGCTTCAACCTATTACACGGAAACAGTGATATCAATCTGTGCGCGACACCAACGTCAGAGTAGGAAACATTTGAGAGCGAACAGTTTTCATTCCAGACCAAAAGCATGGTATGAATCAGTTAAGTGTAACGTAACAAAAAGTAGAATTGAGTTTGCATAATCTCGTCTTTTTACTGTACTATTTTCGTAAAAATCTGTTGATTTTAATCCACTTGAATACTCCGTTTGGACTGCTCTTAGAAGTGGTATTTGGTCTGGAATGCTGTAGTTTTTTTTATGACTCATGAGAAAACCACTGGAACGTTATTGCATAATCCCAGTAACAACAATGAATGGCCTAAAAGATCATTCATAATGATATTACTGCCTTTTTTTACCACATCGATGTTCTGTGGTCCAGGGTCTGAGTTGAATTATAGCTTTGGTTTACACCTACAAAGAAACATTAGTTAAAGCCATTTGATCCTACGCTGTTTTGAACGTGTGTTTGTGTAGTCTGTCAACGCAGGGTTCGGTTTTCCATTTGTGGACACACGAAGAATCTGCTATCTTGTTTAATAGCCTGTCTGTGCAACCCAGGGAAAGACAATGCAAGGTTAATGAAGCGCTACTCCATCTCGCTGGCAGACGTAAACGTTAACTTGTGTTTATTTGGAAAATCCTAATTCCCCTAAGAGAGGCGAAGCAGGACAGGCATATGGGAAAAAGAGGGGGAAGGATAGAGAGCGAGCGGAAAAACAAAAGAGAACAAATGGATGATGCTCTAATCCCACTCTGACACCCACTCATCCTGCTGAGCCATCATTCCATCCGCTGAGGGAAAGCTGAGTCTGTTGTCCTTCCTTTGTCAACAATCCCTTTTCTCCATCCCTCGCTCTCCCACTTCCCTTCCTACTCAAAGGCTCAAAGGTCACATCTAGGCAACGCATCGCAATGTTGAGGATCTGCCCTTTACGGAGACCATGAGAAAAAGAAAACCTTCTCAGGTCAAACCTCAGACATTTTGAAAAAAAGGGATGTGTAAAAATCGGCATGAAGTACCACTTCCCTTAATCCTGCATCCATGGATTTTTTTACTGGTACTTTTGCAAAGCCAGACTTTTGAATATTTGCATGAAACCGCATATATCCGCTAATTTTGGCCATGAGTCATTCACCTATATAGGAAGGAGACATCTAAACTATGTGTTTTATGTATTTTGGAAATATGTCTGGCTTTGTTTCTGGCAGTTCTGTAGGCCTGAGCATCAGTACAGATTTCATGATAAAATTTTCATTTACTGTACAAGCTCTTTAGATTTAGATCTTGATCCAGTTTCACTTTTGATCATATTTTTACATTTATTCACTCTAAAAAATGCTGGGTTGATTTAGCCTAACTTTGGGTCAAATGTGGACTAACCAGCCCAGTCTCACTGCAATTTGTACATATTTTATGAGGTGGATGACTCCTACAAATTTGTACAACCTCAATATTCAAATTCAATATTCAATTCGATTTTTGCTAAACAGTTGCCAATTCGTATAAATTTGTACAAATGACACCTAACCCTGCCTCTAAACCAACACGTCACTGCCCTTTAGACAAATCGTACAAAAGTGAGGTCGTACAAATTTTAATTAGAATGACTTTGCCACCTCGTACGAATACATAAGAATTGGTCAACTCATGAGGCTGTGTTGGACTAACCCAACATTTGGGTTAAAACTCCATATTTGTTTGAAAACCAGGTCTGAGATTCACTCATATGGAATGTAAGAACACATGGAGAAAAAATATGAATCAACACAAGTAAAATTTTCTTTATGGACACAACATACAATTTTACAAAAGTTGCATTGTTTAATTGCATTAAAGAGAATCATTGCTCATATTCAGCAATTAGTAACTCCCGTGATGCATCTGGAGGAATCCTGCCCACCCAAGTTGATTGGGTTCGGCTGAGGATCAGTGTCCAGCTACTATTCACTTTATTTTTCCCGTAAGTGTGGGCATGGCCACTTCAAAATTGTATGGGTGTGACTTCCGGTCTCATTTCCACCCAGCTATTGGTGTCTTACCTTATCAGTGTATTACATTATCTTAATTATGAACACACTGGTTTATAGTGCAAAAAAAGTTTTACTGTATGTCGTTATTCTTCTTGTTATTTCCATATCGCGGCTTATTGAACCGGAAGTCTCGTCCATATACTTACTTCCGCATTTTAAAATAAGGTGGATGGTCTCTTGTGGATTTGAATGATCTTGGTGAAAGGTGATTGGACCAACACGGTTAGGCGTAGAACATAGGGGGTTGCTGCAAACTCTCACCATTATTCACTCTTGGAGACCTGTAATTAATCTACTGATCTGTGGCTAATTGCCGTTTCAAGGTTGAGAGAATTCGCCGAGCTGCAGCTTTTTTTTCGTAAAAAAAAAAAAAAAAAAAAGAGTGTCAACCGCAGCAGAAAGGAAACTGTGCAATCCCGGACTTCACGGAGAGTTGAGGAAAGTTGTGGCTTCCCAAAAAAACAACACCGGACCTGTCAAAATAATTGGGCTGGGCTAAGCTAAGTTTGCGAAACTGAGACAACCAATGACGTAAGAAATGTGGAAAAAAATAAGTTTGTGCCACTAAATCTTGGTACAAGGAAACCGAAGTACATCGTTGCACATTCAGTCACAATGACATCATATTTCCAGTAAATTTCTGGGAAACTAATCAGCATTGTTTTTTCCCCAAGATTTTTCCAAGGTGTAAACGCATTCGGGGTGAACATGTCACAACACGCTCGACATGCAAAGAACATGGGAAAGCAGGAAACAGAACATCGACTCAATCAGAAAGTATGGCATTGCATTCAAACCACACTGCTGTTGGTGTGACTCAAAGGAAGAACATGTTCCGCTCAATATCTACCCTATGATGACCAAACCCAAGGAATTGGCCCTCTCATGCCCCTTACAGCAAGTCCTGTCATGACCGAGCATCTTTTCCAGTAACGCTTCACCACAGGGACATTTTGAATCCAGAACAGTTTGGAAATAGACGTGAACTGCATGGAATTCATTCAGCCAGCTGTTACTTGATGGCAAATTCTCAAAGGGTGGCAAATTAGGCTCAAAATATACATTCACATGCAGAGACATATTCCGTATGATGAACTAGCGACTTAAATAAAGTGAGACGCCAACACATTTTTGGCGACACTAAGGAAAAAGCAATTTGCTGCTGAAACAAGTCTTCACTGAGGACAATACAGAGCCTTTGGGATGTTTGTTTATGCCCCACAGCTCCAAATACGGACACATTTGTGGACAGAAATAGACTTGGGTAGGTGTGGTTGCATTTGTCCTTTAACACCTGTCGACGTAACGGCTCTTTCACAGGCAACAGGACACACTGCGAATGATGATATGCAAGCTTGTTGAGTAGTCTGTCTAAACAATAAACACGTCTTGCAACACATATTAGCTCTGTTACAAAATCAAGCTGCATGCCTAGACAGACATTTAAGGCGCCTGTCTGTTAAGATAACCTCTTTTGGTCAAAGATTCAGGCAGCATCACGTGTCTTTTGGGAACAGTCAATCCCAGTTTGCCTAGTGGCACACTTACTGAAAAAAGATGGCAGACAAAGCAAAAAAATAAAATAAATAAATAAATAATAATTACTAGTACAAAATGAAACACCCACAAAACCATTCAATTAAATTAAAAGTCACTATTTTACATTTACATTACAATATCTGCGTTAGCGCGGTTCCAAATGTATTTATTTATTATAATTTTATAATTTTTTTATTTCATTTACTTCACTACTGTACACTACTGAATTTAGTAAGTGGCAGTACTACACTGTCATATTATTCTTTTAGCATTAAAAACATTTAACACATTGTTCAATTGTATATATTAAGTGAAAAACTAGCTAAAATAAGCAATAAATTATATATATTTTTAAATATATGAGAGTACAACACTGTGATTAGTATTCAAAAAAATTAATAAAATGCTATTTAATATATACACTATTAATTGAGAGTACTGTTAATTCAAAAAGCATTTTCGATTTACTTACTATATTAATATATTATTATTTAATATATTAGGTTAAATTACTACATTCATGTTAACATTATGTAGCACTAACATCAGAATTTATTTAATATATTTATTAAGCATACTACACAGAATTTCCAACTGAAAACATTAAGCTCTTTTATATAGTTTATTTTAATGCCCTTGGCTACAAATAGGAATGCATTACATGTAAATCTTGATTAATGCTATCAGCTACAAAATAATCATCGTTTTTAAATCCATTCTGCAGATTTTCAGCTTAGGAAACACATTTACATTTTCTATCTGGGCCTACTTGCTTGATTATTGTGTTATTAGCTTAGCAACATGCTAACTTTCAATGTCAGCTGACTCTCTCATCCAGAGCACCTTTTACAAGCCAAAAGGATTTGCTTCTTGTAGGAAGCGTCATTCACGATGCAACAAATCACTCTCTTATGAGGAAACATCTCAGTTAAGTAGGCCGTAGACAGCAACACAACTCAAACAGAGCATATGTATCCACTCAGGCATGAGCTGGACGGCTAATTCATATTAATGATAAAGTAAGAGTCTGTCATGCAGAGTCTACATTATACATGAAAAGTCAAGTATTTTCTGGTATATGCTCTAATGAAGGTGTTTCAGTGTGGGAGTGCGCAATGACTAAAAGCTTTATCTGGGAAATTCACAATGGCGGACGCCTCCGATCAGGCATTTTCCACACCGAATCACTTAAACACGTCTCATTTTTGAGTTACCACTCATTAACATATGAACTATCATGAATGAGGCAATAAAATAGTGCGTGTGAGGTATGTTTCTATCAGTCTGCCTGCATCTGCCGCGCGTCGGTTTGTTGTTGTTGTGTCAGACTGAAGTGCTGTGAGTTCTTGGCACAAGAAGACTATAATCACAACCCACACCCATAACCCACACAGTACAGAGTAACACCCACCCACACACACAGCAGTCACATGAACATCCTGTCATCCCCCTGAACAGGACTGGACAGACCGCAAGCATTTACACCCTCTCACACAGTGAAATACTCGCAAACAAAGTGTGCCTGTCCTGAACAAACACGCAATGGACATGGAAACACACATGGATGAGAGACTTCCAACCCACTCGAATAACTCTCCACCACCTACTTACACTAGTTTACCCAAAATTAAAGTGATGTTCACCTTCATGTCCTAAACATGATTTTGCAGTGACAGAATTTTCTATTTTGGCAACCTCTCCCTTTAAGCCTTTGTTTTGATTTCCTCTTTGACTGTTGCAAAACTCCCCTTGCATCTTCCTGTCACGGGACCACAGGAGGAAAGGTGAATGAGTTTAATGCTTTCTTTCCCTCTAAGTTTATCCCTGATCGCGTTCACTCCCCGACGATGACTAATGCTATAGCTCAACAACTTTCACAACCCATGACTCACAAACGCACAGATCTGTTGCCGTCAAGGGCACGCTGGCCCTTTCGCACACTTTCAGTTCTTTCACGTTTGAGGCCTTGCTCAGATTTTCCTGATTTTCTTTTTATGATCTGGCTGACTCTGTTTATGACTCGCCGCTCGTTTATGAATCGTACTACCCATAGTTTGGAAAACAGCTGCCTGACTGTGAACTCAACTTGAGATTCTGTTATGATTTTAAAAGTACAGATAATTCGGCAAATGGCCAATTTTACAATTCTATACTATTTTGTTAAGTATTAAGTTATAATACTTATCCAAAATCAAAACTGTTCAAATATGTTGTTGCTATTTGTATTCATTTAAATTAAACAAAAATGTATTGTAATTGATGGCTAAGGTAATCCAAATGTAAAAAAAAAATATATATATGTGGAATGAGCATTAAATATGTGATATTGCACCACAAAACCAGGGAATTTTATTTTATTTTATTTTATTTTATTAATTAATTTATTTTATTGTATTCTTTTTATATTTATATTTTTATTATTATTATTTTAAATTTAGATGTAAACTGAAAAAAGCTTTGTTTGGTTTGTTTGCTAAAAAATCAAAATATTAAGTGTATTGCCTATAAAGTTGTCCAAATTAAGTTTATGTAACTAATAAAAATTAAGTTTAAATATATATATATATATATTTTTTTTTTTTTTCTTTACTTAACATGGTCTTTATTTAATATTGTAATGATTTTTGGCGTAAAAAAAAAGATAAATAGATACTTTTGATAAATATACCTTTACTAAAGACTGGTTTTGTGGTCCAGGGTCACTTGTATATCACTTACCATAAAATATTACAACCATGCGTACTCTGTAAGCTCAACTCACAAATGGTCCTTGAATTTATTTCGCTCTAATCAGTTGCCTCACAAGGTGGAATCACAGGTGGCCCAGCCTGTTTTTCACAGCTGAAAAAGAAAACGAAAAGACGAAACCACAAACTATTTGGGATTCAACAACAGTAGATGACCTTGTGCAAAAAACTGTGATCTCGAGACAAATAGCACAAAATGGATAAGAATAAAGCCCTGTTCTAAGCCCCTGTGTTTGTATGCGCTATCAAATGGAGTACACTTGTTATCAACGGTATATGTACTGTATGTGAAGTTATAGTATTAGCCAAGGTAACTGAGTGGCCTTCAAACTGGCACAGAATCTACATTGTCAAAGTTCATGAAAGTTCCAGTAAAAATCTCGCTATTTTAAAAAAAATCTCGTCTGTAAGGTCTAAACCAGTGCATCTGGAATGCACCAACAGGCGCTTTCTTGCACAAGGTCGTGTACTTTTTCAAGATGTTGGCCTGCATTTCCCAAGCTCCTGCATCACAGTCAGAAAAGGGCTTGACCCGGGATCTGTTAAAGGTCTCCTTTAATTGTTTTCAGCAGGGCACCGCAACTGAATAATTAAAGCTCTTGCTCTCCTTGCTTTTGAAGTTTAGGGCCTCTTCCTCAGCCTTTACTTGGATTCTTTTCTTTCTCATATTTCTTTCTTTCTTTCGAGGCTACCTCTTCACTCCTCCACATTCCTCCCCCTTCACTCTCTTTTTCTGCCCACAGGCACTACACCCCCACTTCTGTTTGACAGACTTCCTCCTACTCCTTTGCCCCATGGCCTCATCCCCAGGGCCTTGTGCACCCCCTGCATTCTTCTGTGCTGACGTGCCGTGTTTACACGGACATCATACTGGAAGTGCACACTCACCAAGTTCAAGAATGACATTTAAGCATGCAAAAAATTCCTTTTTACTGCTATTTTTCCATTTAAGGTTTCAAACTTGGAAATTAAAGTCAGGCAGTTAAAGATAGAAAGGACACTTTGACTTTTTGAGTGCGCAACACAATAGCAGCCTTTGTGAAATGACATTTTGGAGCTTGCTTTATTCTTTTTGTTCATTCACGGTAAGCTGTCTGCGTTTGGTTGGTCTTTATAAAGTTCTGAGTGATAAAAGGAGCAGGCTTTACTTTTTAAGACATTTGTGACTAATTATGCTTAAATAGACAAGTTTTGGCAGCTAGTCGGATCGCAGAACGTGCATTAGCAGTGCCCCTATCGAGAAGGTCATCTTTTTCCATCGCATACACGTGCGTGCTGCCTCCAAGACAGTCAGCACATTCAAATGTCATTGTCTGCAGACCTGTTGCATAATTCACGCTCTGAAAAAAAAGGGTCGTAGAGTTCTAACTGCTCCTGGCTCTTGGTTGCTTCCCATTGTGCAATGTTTCCCAAACTCCTTTTTCTTTACAACCTGCCTTTGGATTATAATATTCAAGCAAAATCAATTTGGGAACCAAAAACATTATACTAGAAGGTCATTGGGCCACCTTTAAATATGCAGCCAGAAACCACGCCGTGACCTTCTCAAATGTGTAACCACACGCTGTACACACGTGAGAGTTTCACACTAGGTTCAGTCGGTTGGTCCGAACAAGCGCCCCGTTTTGCCTCACTCCCTCTTCCCCCGCACACCTTTTTTCATATTGAAAATCCAAACCGTGATATGTCAGCATCACAGTTAGAGTAGCAGCCTTGAGGTACAGAGCCGTTTGATTTACCACCAAAACCTTACACTGCAAACAAGAAAAAATGCAAGCTGCTCTCCATAGGCAGTTTATTCACATACAAGTTGATCGTGAGCTTGCAACGGTAAAAACATCATTTCCACAAGTTTGTGCGAAAATCCCTTTCTTATATCAATTGCAAAGCATAGCAGGGTTCGGCTAAAGCAAACCCTTGGGTGCTTAAAACCGACCAAGTCTAGTGTGTAAGTGGCCCATAGCTAAACTGCACCAAAAATTACAGCAACTGCAAGCGGCTCGAGTTCAATCAGACGTTTAAACCGTACAGTTTTCTCTCGCCCAACCAGACATACATTCTGATTCCAGCAGCCTCTCCGGGGGCGGTTAAGTACAGACACACACATTCAGTGCCCGAGTTGGAGTGTGAAAACAGAGGGGGGGGTTTGCGAACGGGGAGTGGGAGGCAGCCACAGTGAGCGTCCGGCTCAAAGGTGACAAGGCTCAGGGCCGCTGAATCGGCTCCGCACAGACGTTGCCCTTTGCGCAGAAACGCCCATGCACCACCATCCCGCCTACACCCTGCGCTCTCCGCTCTAAACGGAGCGCTGCTCCCTCTCTCTCCCCTCGTTAACCGGCGTCGCCTGTTTTTTGAAAGCCAGCGTCTGGCTGAGGCGTCCGGCCTCCACCAAAGAGACGCGTACAGTCCTTAAAGGCACTTTCAGTTTGAGTAGGCATGAAGTGAGTGGGAAAAATAGGCTCTCTCGAAACATGGATTTATGTGCTTGATGTTAATCAAGGGCTCAGCGTGTGTTTTGCCAGCTTAGCTTTGACTCATCGTTATGTCGTATTAAAGCAGCCGTAAAAATCCAACTTGGCAGAGGGAAGGAGGACGATAAGGATACAGAAGACAGTGAACTTACTCCGATATTAGTGCACTTAACCAAATGAATGAACATTAGCGTAGTTACTGCACAAAGTTCATTTAGGATTTTTCTCATTTAACACATTTTTATTACAAATTACCTTATTAGCATGGCTGTTAATGTGTCCTGACTTTGCTTACTTGATTGGTGACCAAGAAATAGTGCGGAATCATACATTTCGTTTATTTCCAAGTTTGAATCTGGGGACGTGGGGACGTAAAATATAACTACAACTGTGAAACAAGATTTTGGATGCGCTACATTACCCGTAAAATGCAAAAGGTTATTTTCTTTTGGCATCTTGTGCTAAAGATGCGCAATGCTAAAGGTTATTTGTTAAAGATTAGGATGTTAAGGTTTCTTTTGATATCCTGTGCTAAAGATGCTAAAGTTTTAAGGGTTTTGTTGATATCTTGTGTTAAGAATGTTAAAATGCTAAAGATTCTTTTCATTTTATGTCTTATAGATGCTAAAATGCTAACGGTTCTTTTGATGTCTTGTGGTAACTGCTAAAATGCTAAAGATTTTTTGGGTGTATTTTGTTGAAGATGCTAAAGGTTTTTGTGGTGTTTTATGCTAAAGATGCAACCCGATCTCATGAATATGCGTATAAACAGTATGTTAAATAAAAACGAAACTTCTTGTATAGATACGCATAAAATAGATTTTGGCGTGTATATGCTAAGTGATGGGCAGAATAAGGTTTGAGGGGTAGATCCCAGATAGCACACGTACGTCTGCAAGATGTCTGTTAAAGATCTCTTGATCTGGAAAGCATCTGCTGACTACAAATGTCTGGCAGACGTCTTACAGATGTCAGTTTTACATACAGTCTTAATTATAAACATCTTATAGACGTCTATTTGACATCTAAAAGGAGACGTCCTATAGACGTATTGCAGATGAGCAAACAACCTAAATAATACGTCTTGCAGATGTTAATGCAGACGTTAAATAGATGTCTCCTAGATGTACGTGTGCTATCTGGGATGCGTATCATACGTACGTGAAAACTGTTTATCATATGCACGCCAACAATTTTTGTATCATGTGCACACCACAATGGCGTATTATTTGCACGTCAAACATGTGCATGTCATAAATATGGCAAAGTCCATTTTCACGTATCAATACCACAAGTTTTTATTTGGAGTACTAATTATATGAATTTTCATGAGACCCCGCTGTAATAACGCAAAGTGTTAAAAGTGTTAAAAAGCTAAAATTTATTTTGATGTCTTGTGCAAAATACTAAAATGCTAAAGGCTTTTTGTGCTTTTGTTGATATCTTGTGTTAAGAATGTTAAAATGTTAAAGATTCCTTTTATTTTATGTCTTAAAGATGCTAAAATGCTGACGTTCTTTTAATGTCTTGAGCAAAATACTAAAGGTTTTTTGTGTGTTAAATTGTTCAAGATACTAATATGTTAAATGTTCTTTTAATGTTTTATGCTAAAGATGTTAAAATTTGAAAGGTTTATTTTGTGTTTCATGTTCTTTAAATGCCTTTTGTTAAAATGTTAAATTTAGATGTCTTATGCTAGAGATGTTCTTGACGCTTTCTCATTAAGAGGTGTTCAAACTGATTTGCATCAAACAATTTTAATGACAGTTAGTGATAAGTAGCTACGTAAGTGACCATAAGCGGTGCAACAAAGTTTAATACAGTTCAAGAAGTACAGCTATAGGAGTTAAAGGTTCTTTTAATTATTTGTGTGTGTGTGTTCCACAGGGACACAATAACAGTATGTTTATAACCGTAAGGGTTAGGAATGACAAGAGGGTGAGTAAATAATGACTGAATCTTTTGGTTGAATGCTCATTGCTGACTTATAGGGCTAAATTATATGTTGACTGACTCACAGGCAGGAATGTGGAGTCAAAATTTTGGTGGGCTACCCTGCCCACCGCATGGATTACTGGCAGTATGGAACGTCCTAGAGCGGTCTGTACTTCACTTGAAAAAGCAATGCCTGCATGTTCCACCTCTGTTTTGTAGGATACCTCAGAGAGGAGAGGCCTTGCTCCAGGCCACCTGTGCCTAAAGAGGGGTCATTATGTCCTCTGTCAACACCACCTGCCCTGGCTTGTGTGGACTGAGTTCAAATGACTCCCACACAGAGCCGAACCCTTATACCTCATGCCCAACTGTGTGCAGGTTAGTTAAGTGTGTGTGTGTGCGTTTGTTCAAGGTTCTATGCATCCCGTTTGGAAATCACCAGCCTTGCATACCAAATATAACTATTCCTTAGTATTTCTTGACGGAAAATCATTTACACCCAGCGCCGGCAAAACACAAATTATTACAGACATTCCCAGAGTTCCTTGAGCTTTAAGGTTGTACTGCATGTCAATGAGAACTGAATTTCAATCATTGCAATAACAAGACTGCAAAAATAGCTGTCGGTGAAGGAAATATTTAAATGTTCACAAATCTTAATATCTTATGCTATTTTTAAAGGTAAACCCAGACATTTTTGAATGAGTAAGGATGCATACTGCTTAAATTTCACTACAAAATTACACTTTTTCGGCCGCCTTCGTTCCTAAGGTGTTTTTCCCCATTCATTTTTCCCTTAGACGTTTAAATAATAGTTAATTTAAGAGTTTTAAGCCTTGAACCAAACCAGTCAGTCCTGAGATAAATTGCTGCATTACTTTTAGTCATGAAACTATAGTTTAAAGCAACAAAAAATAAGTAGGGCAAATGACAAAAAATGTGTAGGGAGTGATTGAATAAACATTTGTAAGTTTTGGAAATTTTTGGAAGCTTTGATTGACAGTGTGGGCAGACTGCTTTGATTAAATGAGTCCATGAACAATCCGGGGTTAGAAAAGGGCTCCTTGGTTTTGGAAAGCCTGAGAAACCCTGCCTTAATACGTTATCACAGTAGATATTTTTGTTAGTTTAACTTATTACAACCATAAAAGCACTTAAAACTTTTAAGTGCTTTTATGGTTTTAATAAGTTGGATCAAGGTGAAACGTTCATTTGAGGCGTAACACAATGCTTGGTTTTGAGATGATTCATGACTCACTTGACATCAAAGGAATGTTCTGAATGCATACATCGCTCGGCCTTCGTGAACATATATTGTTCTTGATGAGCTAGCTCTCCTTCCAGATAGCGAGTGCGCTGATGCCATTTTCCATCTGCAGACAAAAGCCCATGTGTGTGCGCTGTGAAGGCATGCAGCATGACCTGAGGGTCCGTTTCGGCGCATGATAAAACAAGCTCGAGTGCTGCATGAGGCACAGAATGGGGATCTAGCGTTTGTTCCATGACTTCAAACTCCTGTTTCCCCTCTTCTGCATTTTTTCCTCCTCTTTATTTTTCTTGTATCGTCATTTTCTTCCAGCCTTTTTGCATGGTATTCCTGGTGCCCCCTCTCCCAGCATTCCTTTGTGAGTGGTTGGAAGGTTGAATGGGCATGTGTGAGTCCAAAGGGGGCAGATGAAGGAGTCACTAGTATACGGTGAAGGGGGTTGAGGGGGAGGGCAGCTGTTAGGTCTTTCCTGGAATGAGTGGTACCGTGCGAGGTATCTGAGGTGCTTTGAAGGCCCTACCATGGGAAAAACGTGCCCTAGACAGCTGTCCTCTGCCGGATCAGCTACTCTACTCAAGAGGCCGTCGTCCTTTTCTCGGGCCCTAGAGGTGAGCTGATCAATGGGAGACCCCTACTGGTGTGTTCTTGCCACTGCAGTGTCCTTAGAGAGTTTTAGTGGTCCAAAACACAGGACAGTATATGTTGATAATTACATGTGACCCTGAACAACAAAACCAGTCTTTCGTCGCTGGGGTATATTTGTAGCAATAGCCAAAAATACAATGCATGGATCAAAATCATTAGGACATTAAGTAAAGTATGTTCCATGAACATATTTAGTCAATTTCCTTCTGCAAATATGTCAAAGCTTAACTTTTGATTAGTAATATGCATTGCTAAGAACTTTACAGGCGATTTTCTCAATATTTAATTTTTTTACACCCTCGGATTCCAGGTTTTCAAATAGTTGTACCTCAGCCAAACATTATCCTATCCTAACAAACCAATGGAAATCCACTTTCAGATGATGTATAAAACTCAGTTTTATACACTTATGACTGGTTTTGTGGTCCAGGGTCGCATATATTATCAAGACTGTAACACTACACTGGGGCAGACCAAACTTATTAAATTACTCTGTTTAATTACATATTTTTAATATATATTATTATTAAATTGATTTAGGTTAATAATAAGTGCTGTTTGCATCTGAACTCATAATTAATGCACTTTGGGGTCATATTGTATATAATTGACATTATATTTATGGTTTACAGTAATGAGGCCCTGTTTATTTGGCTTCTGGCTTCATTTTGATATTGATTCGACGTTATACATAGCAAGTATCTTATCTCATTTAAATGTTGAATAACAAAAATGTATCTGATATTTTGTATTTTCCGCGAACTGTGACCCATTTTTGGGTCGTGGCCCACCAGTTGAGAAATGCTTACTGAGTGATTTCCTCAAAAGAGTTATACAAGGTACGCATAGCACAGGAAGTCGGTTCATTTGACAAATCTTGGCACAATCAAAATGCTTGAGAAGCACCCCATCAGGTCAAAGATGTGGCATTGTTACGTTGCGCAAATGAAATTCTCGGCAGACGTTTGGCACGGGCTCAGGGTGCTGACTCAAGTGCATTATCTTATTGTGCAGAGAACAATGGCAGTGAATCAGAAATGAATTCGGGATTGTTATAGGCAATACAGGAGGGTTTGCAAACAAGGCAGTGTTGTTGTGCCAAGGTGTCAGCGTACGAGTCACCCTGCATTTCCCATCAAACCTCCTTTGATTTACGGCCACTTTGCACCTCTCAGTCTATTTACTTCATCACATGTTTGTTTGGTTTCATTTCCTCTCCCCCAATCAAACAGGTTTTTTAGAGGCCGAGCTGGTCTGTGGGCTGCTGGTGAGGGGGCGGGACAGGAAGAGGTGGGCGACCAGAGAATTGCATTTCCTTGTGCGTCTCCACTCCCTGCCCTCAGGTTATCGATTCAGCTCCTACTAAAACAGCACACACCCACGTGGGCTGGCGCAATACACACACATTTGTTTGGCCGCGGACTCACACATGAACAAGAAATACACATGTACGTAATGCACTTGATCCTCCGAGCTCTACAAATAAAAAGCTTTTTGCGTTTTTGGCTTGTTTGCGGTTGTTCATTTTACACCATTTTCTCTCCCTCAGCTCACACATTAGAGCCCACACAGATATGATACATGCACACACACATACACGCGTACACACACACACATCTACATGCCTCTTCACTCAGACAGCTCATCCAAAGGGACAGTGCAACATTATGAGTCACACAGCCTAATTATCTAAATCAGAGAAAAGGTGTTGGATCAAATCAGGACAGGGGCTATTTATAATTCCAGGCCCATTTATATTTCTCTCAAAATGTCTTGCATGCGTTTAATCATCTTTAAAGAACCAAAGCACATTGGTGTCTTTGTTCATGCCGTTTGCCAAACATGGTCAGCGAGTCAGGTTTGGTATATGGTAAACATTGCGTAACTGTTTGAAGTGACAAAGAGATAATTGCATATTTGTGTGTTCGCCTGAATGACAATGGAAGTGGGTGAATCTCACGAAAACATAAAACCAGGTCATGGTGACATTTCATTGGAAAATTAAGATGAATTTTTTTTTTTTTTAATGAAAAACATGTTTTTTCCATTGTGCCAATTCATGACAATTATGCACAATTAGCCTTACTATTTTCATTACAGTAATAGGTTTATGGTTTATTATATATGGTTTTTTTTTACTGTATTACAGTGCAGTTGGTTTAATGCAGATTGGATTATTTATATACATAATAATTAGTTTTTTTTAAATATTTTATTTGTATTACATGTGACAAAGATTTTAAAAAGCTTTACAGTTTTAAGTAGTATTACTTTATATGCATTATGGTAATGAGCATTAGATTGTGTGTGTGTGTGTGTGTGTGTGTTACATCAAAACAATAAAAATACATTAATAATACAATTTAGGAAATGCATTTTATTTCTAGTGTGGAAATGTGAACAAAATAGTTTTTGCATTGTGGTAATGATTATGTGTTTTACAAATACTTGCGTGAACTATGAATGACTCAATGTGCATTATGGTAGTGAGAATGAAATATTTTTATTTGATTTTTAAAAACATATTAATTAAAACAAATACTATTAAAAATACTATTGATTAAGTTTATTATAATTTTTTAATTGTTAATTATTATTATTATTATTTGGATTTTAATTATGAGATTTTTGGTTGCATGACTGTGATGAGAATACGCAAACAGCAAAAGAACAATTTCTCTTTTTCTTTCTTTTCATTTTGAGTTGAAATTTGACCCGGACCTGTTCTCGACAGGTTTCAGCATAGGTGAGAAATATGAATCTTAAAAATACCTCTCTGCCAGGATTTTACTGTACCACATCCACCCCCCCA
>JAUMHP010000079.1:6325533-6335668 GCA_032361065.1 Enteromius trimaculatus | reverse complement strand
TTTCTAAAAATTCTTAAATGTCCTAAATTAGCAAAGGTCTAGTCCTGGCTTAATCTAATCCCTATCCGGGAAACCGGGCCATATTGTTTATTTAGAATATATTGTTTATTTAGAATATATATATATTCTAAATAAACAATATATGATCTAAAATATATTAAATAGATTTATATATAGACAATATACATTATTATTTACTTATTTATTTAATATAAATAGTTACATACACACACACATATATATATATATATATATATATATATATATATAAATTCTAAATAAACTAAATATAATAGAAAATATGATATAAAAATATAATTGATATATTCATATAATTTATTTATATATAGACAGTATACATTATTAATAGTATTTATTTACTGATTTATTGATATTATTTTATATATTATCTACACACACACACATAAGCACAAGACAGCAGACATATTCCGAGATGTATGCAATTACTGCCCTCCACTGGTCACATAGCGACTTGCAGTTAATACAATAGATCCCTGAAATCTACAATGGCAGACCTTTTATCGGCATTGCAATACAAACCCTGATTTTTATGTTATTCCAATAACTGAAGCTGGAATAGTTTTAGATATATAATGCCATATCATACATCGGCTACTGGCCGTGCTGAGTGGAGGGGGAGGGTTTGTTCGAGAAATGGAAAGTTGTGGTGAGGTGCAGGAAGCGCATGTGTGGGTGTTTGAAGCGTAGGACAGTTCTCAAGGTCCCGAGGCTACGATATTTATAACCCTGCTGCTTCACCCTTGCTCTAGCTTGCTTTCCCTTGCCTCGTAGATGAAGAAGCATCTTAATCCAGGTCACTGCACAATTCTGAGAGTTGCTATTTTTAGCTTTCTGCAGATGCATTTGTAGCCTACCACAGATTTGCACATTTTCCATGACCATGCGAATCCTGACATACTGTCGGCCTCTTTTTGTTTGCTTGCGATGTTTAATTAGAATGTCGGTTCAACTGAGGCAGCAGAATCCTGATTAACTTGATTGTCCTACATTAGCACCTCTAGAGGAACTACCCGATTGTCCTGCAGAGAGAGCCATCTCTTCACAATCATCTGCATCCAACTGTTCCAGGGCGGGGTCATCGCTGCCCTGCAGGGGTCCTCAGTCTGCCACATTGTTTAGAATGCTTAAGAGGAGCGTCCTGATGGGCGATAGTGATGTACTGAAACTCTCTGATGAACCATTACTGAGTGATACCAATGCCAGTATCTTATTTGTAGGATCTGTGCTGATTTTGACAGTAAAAACAGCATGTAATGCATTTCTCGTTAAATAAGCACTATATTCAGATTTAATTACATTTTCTGAGATTGTATTTTTAATTATTGAAGCAGTGAGCAGAATTTGGCATACAATTTTTTTTTTACTTGTAGTATATATCTTATATGTAGTATATATCTTGCACACACATGCAATTCACGTTTAATAAAAAAAAACAAAAAAAAAAAAAAAAAAACATTTTTACTCCATTTACTATGAATATTTTGACACTTTTAGGAAATATAGATTTAAAACTGGTTGGAATCAGTTCCTTGTAAAGCTACGGATATAATTGTTTGCTCAAAAGGAAACATGAATTGTAAATTAAATATTTAATGTGGGTCCTGCATGAAAAAGTAGCTTAAAAACATGATCAAACATATTTATATGTGTATAGTGTTTCTTGAAAATATTGTGAAACAATCATTTCACTGCAGATACATTGTGACGTTGTCTTTAGAGCTCATTTTGATGTAATCAACTTTCATGTCACCACATTAAAAAAAAAATGTTGTTTTTAATTGCATATCACTTATTGGTTGTTGAATTTGGTATTGACTGATTTGGTTATTTGTTTACATTGAGTGTGTAACTAGCACTATTAAATATTTTTATTGTATTTTTAAGGCGCAAACAAATAACCTGCTAGTACAAAGCATATTTATCACTGTAGTAACTTATTCAAATAGGCTATTTCAGCAAGAACTGATTTTTGTGCACAATTTCCTTATAAAAATGCAACAATGAAACACCTTTACATAAGAATATATAATAACTTTATATACATTAAAACTAAGAGCTTTAAGAGCATAATAAACATTCACGGTGACAAAGTTAGTAAACAAATACAAACAGATGCAAGAAAATATATCCAGGGGCCTGTTCCATAAACCAAGATTAGAGTACAAACCCGGCTTATTTCAGTTAGTCTGACTTATTGCCAGTTAATTTGTATTAAAATAAGTCAGACTATCTGCCATAAGCCTGGCTTATTTGGTAAACTTGTTTTATGGAACAGGCCCCAGGAGAGTAAGACAATAATATGCCTTTTTAAAAGGTTCATAGTTGTTACTTTCTTATTAGTAGCCTAGATTTTTATTTACATATTGGAAGACTTGCAAAATCTACATTTATGTATAACATATTTAACTAGGAACAAAATAAGGTTAAAGTAACTGACTGTATAGAATTCCTAAAATAAAATGTTTATATTTCAAAAATATATCAGGAATTGTACAACGAACAACACTCAATTTGTTTTTGAGAGATATAAACACAATACCAAAAGAGACCGAGACAAACAAAGGTGGGCATGTCTTTATGCACGTAGAAGCCCGTGACGCGCCCCGCATGAGGACACGCCCCCAGAGATCTGCAGTCACGTGAAGCATTTAAACAGGCGCCATTTTCTGTGGAGGCTCCTATTCTACCGCAGTCGGCGTCGCGTCCTGCAACCTTTCTGTGTTCAACAAAAACCGAGGTAAGAAATACTGCCCTTCTTACAATGGTTTCGGGCTAAAATGAAGCTTTGTGTACTGATACTGCACTATATTTATGTATAGTTTGTCATAGCAGTTCGTTTGCCGATATTTACACGTTTTTTATGTAGTACTCTAAGAAATTGTAAAGAAAAAAACATTTTGTAGGCGTTTCGCGTTGTAATAACTCTTTAAACTTGAAATTCTTCGAATGCAGTGTGCGGAAAGAGCTAATTTTGTCGGATTTGGTCGGTTTCTTTGTTCTTCTTAAAGCCCAACGTGACCTAGTTCTACTGACCCACATCTCACAAAATTTGTGAATGGTTATTCATGCGAAAGGTTGTTTTTCGTGAGGAATGTACAAAATAAGCTCGATTAATAAAGTGAAATTAGAGTTAAAAGTAGTTTGATCTGATAAAACATGTCTTTGTGGCAAAATGGCTGCAGCACGTTGTGAAGGCGGGGAGAAAATGGCGTTTCCTCGTTGCGCACCAGAAAATACAATGCGTGTTAAGCCGGGCGATACATTTGAGTCTTTTCGGGCCTTACTTGACAAGTTTAAGAGTTGCCTGGCTTTTTTTGGTATGCTTTTATGTAATTTTCACTTTATCTTTATCTTCCAGCAGGTGATTCAACATGTCTGACGAGGGAAAGCTGTTCATTGGTGGTCTGAGTTACGATACCACAGAGCAATCCTTAGAGGAGGCCTTCTCCAAATATGGCTCAATTGCCAAAGGTTTGTTTAAAGCGGATGCATTTTAAATGAGGTTGGCATAAAGTATCGCAAGTTTTTTTTTTATTGATTGATTGTGTTATTTATGCTTCAGTTGATGTAATCCGGGACCGTGAGACAGACCGTTCCAGAGGCTTTGGCTTTGTGACATTTGAAAATCCAGAGGATGCAAAAGATGCAATGGCTGCAATGAATGGAAAGGTAAGATCAGCACCCTTTAGAGAGACGTGTAACCAAATGTTTTTGTTTTTTTTAATAGTCCTGAATTGGCCAACTGCTACGTTTTAATCACAATCATTAAATTAGAGTCGGCCTATAGCGGGTTTCTAACAATAAAATGCTTTTTTTGCAGTCTGTTGATGGCCGCATGATTCGTGTTGATGAAGCTGGCAAATCTGGAAGACGGTCCGGTGGTTTCAGAGGAGGTTCTGGAGGTGGCAGGGGATTTTTTAGGGGTGGCAGAGGTAGAGGTTGGTATTATTACTGTTGAAAATAATGTTAACAGATGGCTGCATTTGCATTTGAAGTGGCCTTGATAGCTTGTAATTATCATGACAAAGCTGGTGGTCCACCTAAATGGATGCGACTTGTCAGTCTTGCCTGGGGGTGGGGTTTATTTTAATCTGTTTAACACTCGTTTGTTACACAGGTGGTGGAGGATATGGTGGTGACCGAAGCTACGGAGGTGACCGAAGCTTTGGTGGCGATCGGGGCTATGGCGGAGGTGACAGATCCTATGGTGGTGGAGACAGAGGCTATGGTGGAGGAGAGAGAAGCTACAGTGGAGGTGACCGATCCTACGGTGGTGGCGGATACTCGAACAGGAGTGGTGGATACTCCGGTGGCAGCGGCGGTGGATACAGGGATAACAGGTGAGAGATTTCTTAAGCACAGGGGAATTTTGCACGAGGAACAATTTAATGAATATTGTTACCGTGAGCACCTTAAATATGGCAAATATTACTTTTGGTTTTAGAAGCCAGGGTGGATATGACCGTTCTGGCGGATCCTACAGAGACAGTTACGACAGCTACGGTATGTATTGATTGTTCTGAATGACTCATTTTTAGTACATAACTGCACCAATAGATCTCAGCCCACTTGTGGTGTTTTAGAATAATGTCTAGACCTAAGCAAAAAGACAAAACCGCCTTTTTCAAAACTTCAGTCAACTTGGTTGCCTTTATCTTGGGAAATGATGACCACAAGACGAAAAAGTACAATAGTAGTGTCTAAAGTCGGTTTTGTGCACTTGATCAGAATAGTCCATAAGACCTTGTTGGAAAAGAATCATGTCTTGGTGTCAGTTCACTGTTTGGAAAGGATGTTCACAATGCTCCAGTGCCTTTACACTTCTGCCTACTTCTTGTCCTCAGCTTCACACGAGTAAAAAAAAATCCTGATTGCAAGATCATCCCTTCGCTGGCTGTATATAAAAAGATGCGCTCTTGGAAGACCCTTTTTGTTTGTTTTTTACTTTTTTTCTTTACGTTTTGTGTTCTGATTCAAATGTTCTATTAAAGACAGACTCCTTTTTTTACGGTGTCAAGTATCCGCAGGATGTTCCTCTCATTGAGGAGCTGCCTAATATCATGAGCATTCACTTAATGTAAGACTTTCAAGCCCTGTGAGGCTACCTGTATCTGCCATTTTTACCTTGCGATTGTGTTATAGATGCTCACGGAGGTTTGAAATTGTCCTTTTTGTTTTTCTTTTTAGTGTGTGTTTAAGAACTGTCTCTGAAACCATGCGTGAAAACTGACCTGTCCAACACAGCCTGATAGCTTCTAAAACCAATTTCCTCAAAGACCTTTGGACCAATTTCTTAATATCGGCTCACTGAAAGTGCTTGGAGCTTTTGCATTGAAACAATTTTAAAATGGCACCTTGAAAATATTCTAATCTGATCCTCCAATAGAAGCTTGATAAGCTGTGATGTGTTCTTTATTGCTCCTTGCCACCTCCATTTTGTGATGCATTCCTTTAGTGAAGCAAGGCAGGCATGTTGCATTGGAGTTGTCTCCAGCAAACCTCCTTGATATTGCTAAAGATTTGTAAATATTCATTATTCAAAGAGTAAACTACTAAAGCGGGTGAATCCGCCTCGCGTTAGGACCGGTGGCCCGAGGTACTTTACTCTTTGACCAGTCTAAATTTTATTTTTTAAAAGTATGCTCTACTGTGGACTGAACTTATCCTCTTAAATGTCAAGATTTTGTTCCTCCTTGGAAAGAAATGTGCTCTGTTCTGTATATCAACACCTCAGAATCCTTTTTCTTTTTGTATTAATCTGGCTTCATGAAGCTCATTAAAAAAAATGGTTGGAAAATGCTCTCTCTTGCCTTCGATATTAAAAAGCTCAGGTGACTGTCTTGGAGTGGATAGCTGGGGATTTAGCTACTGGGATCCTAAATAATTTTCATTAGGCAAATGAAACTTCAGTATTAGATAAGCTTAACAAAGATGAAACGTTGCAGTTGTGGTGTAGCAAGCAATGGCTCTGTATAATGCTTCATTGGATCCAAGAGTTCTCTGCTAGCAATTACGGAAATCAACAATGTCCTTGGAGAATGAAGTGTTGTGCCTTCCGACTCAAGAATCCTGAGATGAAAGCTGCTCTCTTGACTAGGGCATTTGTGGAGATAGGCCTGTAATGTGAGGTAAAACCTTTTGCTCTCCTGTACGCATCCTACAACAGTTCTCATTGTCCATGTTTTCTACGAATGTTGCCTCGACCAGTGATTTACGACTCCAGAATCTGTTCAATCCTGTTCCACAACCCCAAAAAACACTTCCTGTTCCTCCTTTAAAAAGCTGCATGACGACTTTTTTATGTAGTGTGCTCGTGTTTGGTGGAAAGTACCTCATGTGGCCTTTGAAATGAGAGATTAAGTCCCTGTTCTGATCACACATTTTTGTTGGCACCAACATTTAAAACATTTTTTGGTCAGGTTTAAGTCACTTGTCAAAATTCAGAAGTTTCGTAGAGATGTAGCTGTTATGCCACCACATCGTCTTGAGTGACTCACTATGGAGTCTTGTTTTAAAAAAATAAAATAAAATTTGGCCCTTTTTTGTTTTAACTCACAATTTTGTACCGATTTTTCGCACTTGTTTAGAAACTTGTATTTAGCGTCTGTCTTTGGAAAATATTTTAAGTGCATGATTTGTTATACTTGTTGTTCTTCATCTCATGTATACTAAAATACCCTTTTATTTTTCAGACTGACTCCCTGAACGTGTTGTAATTGAAAACTAGAGAAGCAAGATAACCTTTGACGCCATGAAACTGAAGTAATTTCAAAATTCAAAGAGGTATGGGTTTACTTGTAGAATCAAACTACTATAATAGCTAGATGTTTAGTTGATATAAAGAGTTCTGCTATTAATTACTCGCCCTCATGTCTTTGCAAACCTGTAAGATAGAGTAGTTATATTGGAAATCGGAGCACTAATAAGCCCTCCATAGACCGAAAGGATCCTTACAGGATCTAGCTCCAGGAACGTAGCATGGACATCAGTAAAATCCGTGTCACTTCTGGGGTTCAAGTGGCTTTTTGTTTAGTGCACAAAGTAATCTCGTAGCTTTGTAAAGTTACGGTTGGAACACTGTTGCGTATCTAACTGATGTCCTTGCTATGTCTCTGGACCATGATCGTGTACGAGATGTTTTAAATTTATGTTCTGAAGACAAACAGGTGTTGTGGGTTTGTAATGAAATGAGGGCGATTAATGACTTGATTAGAATATTTATTGACATGCGTGCTTGTTTTTAGTCTGTTTTCTTTCTAATAAAACCTCTTACTTTGTTTTGCTGTTTCAGGGTTCATGGATATCCATGCTGTGCAGATGAACCCATCTCTCCTAAAAGAAAGCCGCAAAAGCGTCAAATTGCAAAATATCAATCTTCCATCCAGATGGAAGTTTAGTTACTATATTTTGCTGAAAGCAGTGTTTCTGAACTGTTGTGCTTGCTTGGTGTTGAGAATGACGAACCAGTTTAATAAAGATTTTTCTTACATCGGTTTTGTTCAGTACTTTGTATATCTTATCACAGCTTTAGAGGCAGTGTGACAGTACATGTACCACAAGGTGGCAGTGGTGGCCAGCTACTGCACAAAGGCTACTGCTAAAGAAAAAAATTATAGGAGTTAGGCTTTGTATTTAAGTATTCAAATTTACACTGGTTTAATTCTAAATTGTTGATTTGAACTTGAAGTTTATCCAGCTTGCTCTTTTGAAGGCTATATATATATATATATATATATATATATATATATATATATTAATTACCAGTCCATTGGTAATTTTATTTTTCTGTTGGTTTAATCCTATTGTGGTGTTTTGGTCTTGAAAATTTTAATTTCAATGTTATTTCATGCACCAATGTTGTAAAGCAGCATTTTTTTTTTTTTTTAAATAGTGTGTCGTATGAAATAATCTGAGCCTTGAAACCTTAGCAAAAACAGCTTATTTAATAGTTTTATATTGTCTCCTGCTTTCTGCTCTTCACTGGCTTCCTTAATCTCATATGGCTGAATGATTACTTAATGCAGATTTAGATACTAAAAGCATTAAAAGAGTTAATTTACCAGACAAGTCTTTGTGTTTGAGTTTTGTGTACCAGACAAAACACTTCACTATGATCTAAAGTCTTTGGTGTCTCAAGTGACATGGTGTTGTGAATCCATGGAAGAAAGTGGGAAGTATGAGTGTAAACATGGAGTTGGTCGAAATTTCCTATATTTTTGGAAAATGACATAATTCCCTGTGCAACACCACCACAGACAAGTGGGCCCCCAGAGTCTCCCTGTGGATTATATCATTTGATTATTAGTATATTTCACTGACACTGATAAATCGTACATGATAATTTTTGAGAGGTGCATCTTGAAATACCCGTGCTGCTCCAGGTGGTCCCTCGTTGCACAGAGCATCATCCATGCCACAGTTTTCAGAGTCTAGCAGAGTCACGTTTGCTTCTTTGAGCACATTTGAAGGAGACTCGTGATTGTATTTCTTCCAGCCCCAACCCATGACCATGCAGTTCTTTGAGATTGTTTCATTCTCAGTTTTTGGTAAAGTGATAGTGTTCACGCTTTGGTTCAAAGTTGCTGGAGTTTTGAGCTGAAAGAGAAGATGCGGTGTTCTTGCTTGAATTAATGGTACTTTTATTTGTTTTTATTTATTTATCTTTATTTCAGTTTTAAAGTTGAGAAACAGTATATTCTGCAAATGACAACCATTTCCTATCATGAAAGGCTATTTTTTTCTAGTTGTGATGGTAATGAAACTCGTAAGTGTTATATTCTACCTTCAGAAGCATGATGTCATTGCCCTTTTTCTTCATAGTGAAGTTTGGATGTGGGTATAGCTCTACCTCTACACCGTCAGGTAAAAGGTTGGTGTCATTTACCCCCAAATATACTGTAAGATTACTAAAAATGAACCAATATATTTAACATTTGCAAGAAAATGATGTGACTGCACTGATACCAACAGAGAACAAAACTTCTTAAACTGCATTACGCTAAACAATGAGTGTGAGTATTTTCTGTAGAGATGCTTTACAGTTAAATCACATCTTGTAACATTGACAATTATTAAATTCAATCGAATCAACATTGGAGTGACTTTAATAATGTCATTGCAGCCTTCTGTGAACTGCATATGGCTGAATTTAATTCAACACCCTACATCCTTTCTAATAAAATTGTGTAATATGATAATTTAACCTACCTTTGTTTACAGTGAGCGGCTGTCATCACAAAATCTTCTCTTACCAGAAAACCACCACATGCTACTTTTGATACTTTGTCACGAATGTAGACCATGTAGGGTCGACTGTGTGGAATGGAGTCTTTACCACCTGCGATGCCATCATGCATGGAGAAACAAAAAACAAAAAGATATTTGTTTTCTGAAATGACAGTATATTCTAATTCTAATTAAGTCAAGCACTGAAACATGCTACAAATATTATTTAAAGTCTATTCATTTTATATCTTTAATTTATTTCCTGCTGCTATTCCCTGGCTTCCTTTGTCAACTTATTTAATATTAGACAAATTCTAGACAAAATGCAGTAAAAATGCACTTATTTTAGGTACCAGACAACATTTGTTGTTTATCAGTTTTGAACAGGTCCAACTTCTGGGGGTTAGATCTAATGCTCCTGGTGTAGAGACTTGAATTAACATTTTTGGTTTGTCACATCAGGGTGATTTTTGCCAAGTAAGACATCTTCTGTTGATACTGGAAAAACATTACTGTCCAAAAATATAGACTTATCCCAATCCCTAATCAGTGGAAAATTAAATCTGAATAACAAGGGTGTAGAAGCACCTAACCCTGATCATTAACCTAAAATATTTCCTGAAAAATTATTCCTCAAATCTGATTGGTTGATAGGAATGTGGTTCCAGGATCAACAAGAATGTCAATCCAGGAACGTCTTTGGTGAAATCACGCTCACCATCAGGTGGCATGTTGTCATGAACCCATGACAGGTAGGAGGAAATATGAGTGTACACTGTGAAGTATTCTGCATTCTTGTAGCTTGTGTAAAACGACACAATTCCCCGTGCAACACCTCCACAGACAAGTGGAGCACCAGAGTCTCCCT
>JAUMHP010000079.1:6293535-6305015 GCA_032361065.1 Enteromius trimaculatus | reverse complement strand
TCAGAGTCGAGCAGAGTCACGTTTGCTTCTCTGAGCACATCTGAAGGAGATCCGTGTTTGTATTTCGTCCAGCCCCAGCCCATGACCATGCAGTTCTTTGATATTGCTTCATTCTCAGGTTTTGGTAAAGGGATAGTGTTCACAGTTTTGTTCAGAGTTGCTGGAGTTTTGAGCTGAAAGAGAAGATGCTGCGTTTTTGCTTCAATTGATAACCACAATATTTCACTCAGTGTTTTTAAAGATTTTAAGCTGCGCAAAAGTATAATTGATAAAAGTTAAAAATGTCCTATCCTGATACCAATTAAACTGTTCAATCTTATGTATTACCTTCAGAAGCATGATGTCATGGCCTGGTCTCTTAGGATTGTTTTTTGGATGTGGAATAGGATCTACCTCTACACCGTCAGGTAAATGTTTGGTGTCATGGACCCCCAAATATACCGTAAGATTACTAAAAATAAATAAATAAGAAAATTAATATCATAGAAGCCAGAGTTTCTTCATATATATTTACAAAAATGACATGACTGCCACTTTGGATGTTAAATGTAACTAGTCTAAAAACACCAGGATTAGGCCATAGTTCAAGGATATTTAAGTAATATTTATAAACATGACTTAAAAAAAATTACTAGTGTGCATCTTAAGACAAAACAATTGCCCTGACATGTTTTAAGATCAGTGTGTGCAAGTTACTTTTGTTTAATACAGCTCATATTTACATTTTAGTCTAGGACTAGGCTTGTCTGTGAAACCAGAGGTTAATGTTCAGTAACATTACCTGTATGTCTGCACTGATAGCAATAGATGAGAACTCTTGAATTAAACTGTATAATAACACACAAGCTGCTTTATATGACATGTTGCAACATCAACCTAGTTATTAAAGCAATAGTTCACCCCAAAATGTACATTTTTATAATTATAATCTGGGTTGGTTACTGCAAAACCGAAAGTAAGTAACTTGACTTGAAAGTAGGTATTTTTCCATACAATTGTAGACAATAAGTGCCTACACTATAGTCAGTTTAATATCTTTCTGATTTTCAGTTAAAAAAGAATCTAAAATATGATTATTTCACCTACCGTCCTATGCAGTGGGCAGCGGTCATCGCATAATCCTCTCTTATCAAAAAACCACCACATGCGTGTTTTGTAATATTGTCACGAATGTAGACCATGTAGGGTCGACTGTGAGGAACCGAGTCTTTACCACCAACAATGCCATCATGCATGGAGAAACCTAAAAACAGTTCAATAGCATATCATTGGAGAAATTCTGTAAAAAAAAAAAAAAGAAAAAAAAAAAGAAACTATTGTCATAAATTACTTATCATAGACTTCATATCATAGTAAATTTAGTTAATTTGGATATTTAAGTTATCCCAGAAAGAACAAAAAAAGTTAAATGTAACTTCAAAAGAAACTTAACTAATTGCAGCAACGTTTTTTTAAAGTGAGACTATTGTAAATACTAAAGTAGACTGGATTTGTATACCTGGGGCGCAAGAACACAGCAGTAGTAGACAAGTGATTTGCCGAAAGATGTTCATTATAGACAGCTCAGTTATGCTCAGTGTGTATCACAGAGATGTTAGGCTCTGCTTTTATAGAGAGATTCAAGGAAGCCAAACCCGGAAGATAACAGCAGAAGCTGCAGCATGCTCTGCATCCTGATCATAGGTCAGTGATTATCATCAGCTTTTGTTGTTGCACAACTAACGCTCTGGTGATAGTATCAGAACTCGATAGTTATGAGAATTTCCTGATCTGTAATGTTTGCAGCTTCTTGACAACTCAAATTCATGGCAATTTTTTTATATATAGTCACCACTCGATCAGTTACAACTACAACCTGATTTCTTTGTATGGATTTAGTAAGCAGTGGAAATATTATTATTATTATTATTATAAATTTTTTTCTGGTCTATTTTGAGATAGTAGGATGATACAATTGCTGCAGATTTATGAGCTGCACATTTATGTTGTCAGGTACTCTTGATCTGGTGGATGTCATTGGTGTACACTGAACTTTTCGAGTGTGTGCATTTTTTTATGCACTAAATATTTTTGGAGCTTCCTGTTTGCTCATGACGTTTCATGACTTGTTTAAGTGTGTTTATCTGATGTGATAGTATACATTTAGCTTATTTTTGCAACAAGATTTTTTATTCTTTACAAATGTGGAGATTGCAGGTGTCAGTTGGTGGTGGGGCGTTTAAATGCTTGATTTTTGTTGTTGTTGTTGTTGTTTACTCCATCTTCAGTAAACTATAAAGTGCTGTTTATCAAAAAAAATAGAGGATCAGCTTGATTTCTGCTGTAAAATGACTTCATTTTCATTGCAAAGATATCTGCTTACTTGTGGAATCGAATCAATGATTAATAGTTTGAAGCTGGTAATGGACAAATTTTATTTAGCAAATTGATTTGTGATTTGATTTTTGATTTGTGAGTCTATAACATACTTTGGTTATAATTTCCAAATGTTAGTGTTAAAAAACAACTTCTTTAACCTGTCAAAATCAGCTCTGTTTTCATCAAGCCATTCTAGTCCATGTTGCTTTAAATGCTAATGAGCCCTGCTGACCACGCCCCTCTGTTTTGTGGAGTGACAAGCAGACTTTAAACATTAGCCGTGAAACTGGCTTACTAGTGCGTTACTACGGAAGGTGATTTGCAAAGATTCATAAAACCCCTTGTACTCACTTCTTTAGATGAAGCTGGATCATGAATTTTTGCACGAAAATAGACACATTTATGTAGATCAGGATCAGCGCATTCCCTTCAGAATGAAAGTTATGTTAATCCTCTGTGTCTTAAGCAGCTCAGATGTCATGAGTAAATGAAGACTGCTATATTAATTATTAAATACTAAACAAACACCTCAGTCGCTTGATCAAAACATGTCTTCCCCTGCACTGGAGTTGAGGACACAGCTCATTTAGGGTGGGTCTAAGGTAAGACAGACATGGCAATTAACTATCCTGAGATCGTCCCATGTAGAACTATGTCATTCTGCTAGCATTTGATATTTAAAAACAAGGATTTTTATCATAATAGGATGGATGTGTACACAAATTTGTGTCCGCACATCTTGTAAAGTGAATTTTGCATCCGATGACTGACCCCATACATTTAATTTAATGCTAAATAAAAATATAATATTAATTTAATACAACCTGAATGGTTAGGACATTTTTTTTACATTTTAATAAAATAAAAATTAAGACTTTCAAATCACATTAGCCAATATTTTATTCACAACAGAACACAGAGAACATAACTAGTGTTTGAACTGAGAAATTTTATACTTATCCACTAAATGAACTCAACTGAAATTTGATGCCTGCTACAGGTCTTAAAAAAGTTGGCATAGGGGCAAAAAAAAGAGCTGAAAAAGCAGGAAATTTTGAAAAGATTCACCTGAGAGAATATCTAGCAACTAATTAAGTTAGTTGAAATGAGGTCTCTTATATGATTATCTATAAAGAGATGTCTTAGAGAGGAAGAGTCTCTCAGAAGTAAAGATGGGCAGAGGCTCTGCAACCTGTGAAAGAGTGCATAAATGGATTATTTAAAATGGACTGTTTCAAAGTGCAAAAGGGACATTCTTGTTGGAGATCACAGACACTGTGTCCTCTGAGCTAAAGAGGATCATTTTTATTTTGGGGTAAATTATTTCCTTAACGCTGGGTTCTTTGGGAAGCTGAACAAGGTTATCTTTGAGGGGAGTGTATTTGGCACATTAATAGTTTGCAATATGTCCACTTCGTTTCTTGAAACATTGACCATGTTTACCATGAATCCAATTCTGTAACAGTGTAAGTAATCAGAATAAAATAACAACCCTGTACTGTTTAGTAATATTACCAATATGACTGAACCAATGGATGATAACAAAACTTATATTTAACCAGAAAATGACACTTTTTTTTCTGTTGAGAAGACCAAGTCCCTTCTAGGCAAGTCATTTCACTCAGCGGCCATCTTTGAAATGATTCTCGGGCATACAAGTGAAGGGGGAATCATCACATTTTCCACTTCTGTTGGCTTAAAAAAGTTTATTATTAGATTTCAAATATTTCAACACAAATCAATATTTTGTGCTCAATCATTTTGGGGGTTTTTTCTTGGCAAGTGTAGAATAAGTGAGATGATCCAGATTACAAAATAAAACTCTTCAATCTTATACAACAGCCTGTCATTTTCACCTGCACTTTATCAGTTTGTATACCCTTTCTGATTCATTGTTGATTGTCTTACTGAAAATCTTAAAATGTTTTTAAAATATTTTCACCTACCCTTGTTTGCAGTGGGCAACGGTCATCACATAATATTCTCTTACCAAAAAACCACCATATGTTTGTTTTAATACCTTGTCAAGAATGTAGACCATGTAGTGTCGACTGTGTGGAATCTTTACCACCAACAATGCCGTCATGCATGGAGAATCCTAAAAAAGAGATTAGTTATATGAAACTCGTTCGTTTGCAGAAGTCGTTCATTTGGTTACAAAAGACATATTCTGAAAAAACGCATGCTGGCACAATTAGTTGTCACAACTTGTTGTTTAGTTAACTTTAGTTTAAGTTAATTAACTAATTAATTTAAAAAAAATTTTTTACAGTGAGACGGTTGTAGAAATGGCCATGCCATCCTGCATGGAGAAACCTTAAAAATAAAACAGTCAGTCCTATGAAAGTATTCAGAGGAAGTATATTCTGAGTTACAGCCTGTTGTAATTACTAAAGTAGACTGAATATGAATACCTGGGGTGCAGGAACACAGTAGCAGACAAGTGATTTGCCAAAAGATGCTCATTGTTAACACTTCAGTTACATCAAATCTGTATCACAGAGATGTTGGGCTCTGCTTTTTTTATAGAGATATTCAAGGAACCCTCACCCAGCATGCTATGAAAATAAATTAATTTCACATTTAAAGGAGGAGCTGATCACAGGATCAGTGATTACCATCAGCTTTCATACTTTCATGATAAGAGAGTGCATTTAATGACAGAATTTCATTATGCTGACTACCATAATTCAGTTTTGGTGATCATATTCACTTTGTAGTATCTGCAAAATGTTGATTATTTGACCTAAATGGTTTATGTGTGTGTGCACTTTGGATGGGTTTGGATGGCCACGCAGCCACAACAAGCACTTCTCATGGACATCTTGTCCACAGAGCTCGTTACAGACAGACTGTGACCTATTACAACAGCTCCAAGGCTCAGCACCCAAGGATGACTTTCTGGAAAACAGTCAGGGAAGCCAGAGCAACATATTACAGCCACTGCAAACACCAGAGCCAGAGCCCATCTCACCAGACACTATTTCCCTCTCTCCAGCATCTCCATTTCCAAGCTTCTCACAGAAAATGGAGGAACTGGTGTATGCTGGGACCAATCTCTCACACTCTTTTGCTGCAAGCACCCAGATAACATCTAAAAAACAGTGGGCCCAGCTCGCCCTTCTCTTCCTGTGAGAGCTCTCTGACCGCATGTCCAAACCCTGCTCTATCTGGTTTGGGTGAACCAAAAACAACTGATAGCAGCTCTCAGTGACCACTGATATTGATGATATTTCCCACTATCATAGCAGTATCATTCACAAATGTTTACAGTACAAGCGGGAACCCAGTGTGCCTGTAGCTTTCTCTATTTCGGTCTAAGGCCTTCTCAAGCAGTACGGCTGACCCATCTAATCTGAGGCCTGTTATGCATCAAACTAAGATTGCTGTGGGGACAACAAGTAATGCCATTAATTTAGGATTTTTAAACATTTGTTTGCTAAAACAGAACTTTTAAATAATGGCCTGATCACAACAACCAACTTGTATTTAATGTTTTTAAATCAAACTTTAATTTTATAAGTGTCTGCAGGACTGTTAAGGATGTTATTGATGAAATTGCTCCGGTTCAATTAAGAAAAATGGCAGACAGAAATCACCAGCAGTTCATAGTATGAAAGGACAACACAGAAAAGCTGAGCGGAAGACAAAACTCGAAACTCACCTTTAGCATCTATAAAGACCCCCTTCTTGCTTTCAGTGTGGATCTAGCCAGGCCTTCTTCTCCTGTGGAGAGACTTTTTAGCCTGTATATTCTCCCACTAAGTCCAATATTGAGAAAGAACAAAAACTACACAGCAGTAACAGCTATGCTGGTGATACCCAGATTTTTATCTCCAAATGACAATAGCTCCATTGACTCCCTCTGCCAGTGCTTTGAGCAAATTAACAACTGGATGTGCCAGAATTTTCTTCAGTTATTCAAGGAGAAAACTGAAATCATTGCATTTGGATACAAAGATCTGAAGGTGAAAGACTACCTTGACTCTAGGTCTGGAGACAGACCTTAGTTTCAGTAGTCATGTCAAAGCTGTAACTAGATCAAGAATTAGAATTAGAATTAGTTGTTTTGTGTCTTTATCGTGGATAATTGAAATGGTCTTCTCACCAGCCTTCCCAAGAAGACCATTAGACAGCTGCAGCTCGTCCAGAACACTGCTGCCAGGATTCTGACTAATCCAGGAAATCTGATCACATCACACCAGTCCTTAGGTCCTAACACTGGCTTCCAGTTACATTTAGGATTCATTTTAAAGTGCTTTTACTCATTTATAAATCATTTAATGGCATTTATGCCTACACCCGAAAGGTGTTCTTCTGGATCTGGAGACTGTGGAAGTTGTCTGAGTACACTGAACCTCTTGAGTGTGCATGCATGTTTTTTTGCACTAAATGTTCTCTGTGTTTCCTTGTGGCTCACAAGTGTTAAGTGTCTTCATATCTTCTGGTGGTAGAGACTCTATCACTTGTTTATTCAAGAAGTGTTTATGTAGCATACTTTGCGGAAAAAAGAGTGTAAAGTATTTGTAAAGTATACTGTTGAATTTAAAAAGTGAAAGAGCAAGCTAACCTTTAATCAATTAAAATACTTTAATCAGCATCAACTCGTCACATTGAATTCAAAGCTTGCGTTGTAATGCGACTACTGGGATACAGTAAAGTGAAGTTACATTAACCCAAGGACGTTTACCTGTGTGAATACTTATGCAAACAATATGTTCAGCAAAAAAAAACTGCTCTAGCGGGTTGGCAGCAATGCGTGATCATCCTTCAAGCATGCTTGTTTAAAAGTAATTGTTCAGCTGCAGAGTTCATTGGGCCAGAGGTTTTGTAGCTCCTTGTAGAGTCCTCCAAAACAGGAAAACCATTTTTTATAGCTTTCATTACACGTCTTTGATGGGTGTAGTAAAATGCACATTTGACAAAATCGCTGTTTTGAATACTTGGATATAAGTGATGCGGTCACATAGTTCCTAAAGGCTGTAATGCTATATGCTTGCTTTAGCCATGCAAATACGCCAAGCAGTAGCACAGGAATGCCCATTAAGAAACTTCCTACGTCTAGACTGAGGTATGCTCTTCTCATACCTGAACCACAAGACGTTATTATAATTATTGTGAATGAAGCGCAACCGAGGTTTCTGAGAGAGAGGGATGGTGGGCAGTGGGTTGCATGCAGAAGACTGGGTTCGTGAACAGTAATGGGTATTACAGCAGGAGGTTTGGAGAG
The DNA here is from genome assembly GCA_032361065.1 of Enteromius trimaculatus. Lineage (NCBI taxonomy): Eukaryota > Metazoa > Chordata > Actinopteri > Cypriniformes > Cyprinidae > Enteromius > Enteromius trimaculatus. The sequence continues at coordinate 6,297,427 of JAUMHP010000079.1, read as the reverse complement.
GCAGAGTAGAAGGGGGTGTCCGAAAGAACGTTTACCGGCAGACTGTCAGCTTTATTAGGACCAGGGGGTTGACTATGGGATGGTTAAGCATTTAGACGTCATGATAGAAGCAGGGAATGAAACGAGAGTTGTAAAAAGTCCATCAATCACTGCACAAATCATGATTATAAGGGAATAAAAAGGAAATGACAACAGTGCGCTTCCAAAGAAGAAGGTAGCATGTGACACACTGCAAGGTCAGGATCTAGGATAGGGTTTGTGTAATGCACTAAATCACTCACATCTTCTGGATTTGAGGGATCTCAGTTGATACATGTTATTCCTAACTTCATACAGTATATGTTTGCCCTGTTATATTGCATTGTCTTCAGCTCTGTATCTCCGCACATGGCACCCACTTGTCAAGTTTATTTTGCAGTTCTCAGAAGATCACCAGATAAAGCCTTCACCCACACTGTTACAGTACGTGCGAGGTTGAATATGTGGTTTGAGCAAGTGTTCTTTATACACAAGACCTGTCTTTGACCCTTTGTATGCCTCTCTGGAGCTCATCTTTGTCCCGGTTGAGACCAAAGGAGACAGGAATTAAGACGAGACAATGGGTTCCAGACGTGGTTAAAAATCTATTTGTCTGAGCACTAAATCCACCTTTTGGTGCTTCCCCAAAAGGACTTTGTAAGCTGATTTATCCTGTAAGTTTATATGTACCTTTAGTACATCATTACTTATAAAATGGATCATGAGCTTCTGCCCTAGAACAAAACAGAGGTCTTTATTTTTAAGAGATGTGCCAAGGCAGAGATGAGCACCATAGCCTATGGGATTTGTGCACTGTAATGCTAGTTAGTGTGAGATAAAACTGTGAAATGTAGACTATTATTTATTCAACGTTCCTCACACAAAGCTGTTATATGGTTTAAATTTGTGTTAATTTTGTTGCTAAAAAGTATAATGAAAAATGTTTGTTGGTGAGCTCTATCCTCATGACTAAAACAAGACTATGACAAGATGACATTAAGGTCAATAACGATAGCAATACAGTGACGAAAAAAAAGATACGAAAATGTATTTTAAAAAAAAAACTTCAGAAAAATCAGACCAAGTTTGAAAACAACAACAAAAAACAGCATACAAATATTTCAGACTCAGCGTGTAATGACCTTAAGACTAAATTAAAAATGGCTGAGAAAAAATTAACATTATTTTAAAAATCTACAAATGACAAACATTTTATTTTGTTTTTGTAACTTTTGGAGCCTGACAGTAAATATCATTGTTCTTAAAGGGGTCATCCGGTGCCACATGCACTTTTTCAAGCTGTTTGGACTGAAATGTGTGTTGGGAGAGTGTGTACACAACCCTACAATGATAAAGATCCACCAGTAGTTTTCTTTTAATTTAATAAAAATAAGTTGCCCCTTCTGAAATCAAGCTATTCTCAAATGCACGTCGGTGTGGTGTCACACTGACAGAGGTCACTCCCACAATAGTTGATAGACAGCAGAGTGTCACACAGACTAAACTGGTGTCTTACCTCAGACCTGCCCTGAGTGAGCCGTCATCAGACCGAGACGCAGAGACGCATTGTTGTGGAATGTATTAATGAACATTTACCCTCGACATCTGAGTGACTGAAGATGGAGAGGATTAACGTTACGTTTGGTTCTGAAGGGAAACGTGCCCTTGATCAACCGGAATGAGTTTATGTTCGCGCGAATCATTCAAGATCCAGCCTCACCTACAGAAGCAGTAAGGATAATGTCTTTTAATGAATATTTGCAAATCACCTTTCCTAATAATGTGCTAATTAGCAAGTTTCACTATGAATACGGCTAAAAAAAGATCCTCTGGGAGTGCCTCAGAAAAGAGGGGCGGGGTCAGCAGAGCTCGTGAAGATTTAAAGGGGAAGTACACAGTACACAGAACAGAGTGATTTCAAAAGAGCTGCTTTTGACAGGGTAAAATTAGCGTTTTTCACATCTTTGAGAAATTTTCAAACAAACTTTCCATTAAGATCCTAAAGAATCATATAAGCTAGTGTAAAATTTGCTTTGTATGACTCATTTAAAGAAGCACAGAAGACCAAAAACATCATGTAGCTTTTAATTTAAATAACATTTTAAGTGAAATAACAAAGTAAATGAGGATAGATAAAAGAAGTCTTGTGAAACGAGACATTTATCTTGAATAAATGGGTGAAAGAAGAAGCCAGTTAATTTCAACCTTGTTTTCTCAAATGCTAACTTGGACTTGTATGCGTTCACTTTGGCTCTTTTACTTCCAAATTAAAATGAATTTGTGCCTAAACCCTCATCCTGTCTCCAATAACACCTGCTGTTACTGTGCGTGTAGACTGAGTTCTCACGAGATGGATATGCAACATGGGAATACGCTCCCTGCCAACTAAATTATATCTGGTATTTTGATTGAGAATAAAACAGATGAGCATTTATTTTAAAATCTAAAAGCCAATGTACGTCTGACAGAAAGCAGAAGTATTTTGCAGTTTGCTACATACCCAAGGTGTGCTGACACTAGTCAACCCTACATTCATCCAGCACACATGACCTTTGTTTGATATCCCTTTTCACTTGGTCAGACAGCCAATCCTTTTCAGGATTATAGAGTACTTCATGAACACTGAGTGCCCTTGACTCGTGGTTCAGGGTGGCTGTATTTTGCACAAGTGTTGTGAATGTCACCAGAGCGACCACAAATAAAGCCAACACCATTGCAAAAAAGCTTTCATATTGGCTCCGTTTCAAATCCTAATGCACTGCTTTTATATGTTAAAGGAATAGTTAGTTCACCCAAAAATTACAATTCTGTCATCATTTACTCATCCTAGAAGTAGTTTCTTTGTTTTGCTGAAAAGAAAGAAAGAAAGTTTGTAACCAGGCTGTTTTGGGTCATCATTGACTTCCATAGTCGAACTATTAATCTGCATTTATTGCATTTATTGTGCATGCTCATTTTATTTAAAGTTAACTAATAAAATAACTTAACAAAAAGAACCATTGTTCTTCACAAAAACACAAAGAACCATTTCAGGGAAAAAAAAAACATGATTCTAAACATTAAAACCTTAAAAACATATTTTTTAAAGCGTGCATTACAATGATGTAATGCCTCAATTTACTTGTATCGTTTGGTGCAATTATTTTTAGTTTCTAATTTAAATTAGTTAAATTAAAACAGGTCATAATTTCATTATCTGCATTTACAGTTATCAGCCATTTCATGAAAATAATCATCTTCCAGATCATCCTGTATCTTCTCAGTATAAAAGCTATCCCAAATACATCCTAGTTATGTAGCTTCTTTAATTAAGCAGCATTGCATGTCTTTCATAGAGAAGGCAATCCCAGAATGCATTGCAGCTCACAAAAAAACCCACTGATTTTAATTATACTTATTCATTTAATTTTAAAAATAGCGCAAATAACTAAAAACTGACAAGTTTATACAAAACAAGTCTTACATCAGCTGCACGTGTTGAGTGCTATTTTCTGTGATGTACAGACTTCCTGCACATGTTGAACATTTCACATCACTCACTTATGATGCTCCACGCACGTGCAGAGGGGGGGCGAAGGGTGCTTGAGCACCCGCCCCCTTTCTCCTGGATGCCTCAAGTGCCCTTTTCTTTTCTTGTTTTTTTTTTGTTTTGTTTTTTTTGTTTGTATATGGAGCCCTGTCTTTGCCCCACAACAATAAAATGTAACTATTAATCTAAATTTTTCTAAATAAACGGATCTGGCTCACATCAGTCACATGACTGCCATTAACCAATGCTCCCTCACAAGGGCAGACATCCGGTGCATCATGGGTATTTCTTTAGAGTTTACTTATTTTTGTGTCATTTAAGCAAGACAGTTGCGTTTTTGTATTA
>JAUMHP010000079.1:6253439-6288346 GCA_032361065.1 Enteromius trimaculatus | reverse complement strand
TGGAAAAGCGCCATATGTAACCTGTTCTAAAATGGTTCTATTATAATTTATATATCGCAATATATATCGTTATCGCAGGAGGCTGCAATGTATATCGCAATATGGATATCGCCCATCCCTAATATGTGCTTTATAAATGCTAATAAAAAGCCAATATGCTTAAATGCATACTGATAAGCAAATAGCGGAGAACTGGTTCCAATACTGAAGCGTTTTTATGTTTAGATATTTTTACTTAAATATGTATTAAAGATGTATTTTTTTTGCAATATATTTGATCAGAAAATGTCCCTAAGAAAACTCAACATACCTTTTAAATGTTTTTTGTTTCCCAAAAGTGTGTTCTCGTTTGAAACAAACAAAAAGTCTTTTTACGTGGGAAATCCGGGAAACAGGTATTCTGGGTATTTGGAGAGGAAGAGCAGATATTTGGGAATAAAGCGCGAATGAGTGAAACAAAGAAGAATGGATCACGGTATTGTTGGGGGCGGAGGGAGGGGTCAGGCGAAGCAGACAGTCTGCGTTGGTCATTAGAAGAAGGAGCGGATGGAGAAAACAGACTGAGGCCTTCGGTGGACAGTCCTCAAAGAGTCTGCTGATGGGAAGAACGCTATGTGCTTCAGTTCCTCAGCAGAAATCTCCCGATCGCTTCCTTTAACCTTGTTATTGTCGTTAAGATGGACGAAAACATGCTCTTATGTTTCACTTCATAATACATCAATCAAATCACGCATCCTAGACTTGCGTGACGACGATGTGTTCTTAACAAATCGCTTCTTTTCAAAGTGTTGACAGATACTTGGTATGAACTGTGTAAAAAAAAAAAAAAGACAATATGAATGACTGGCTTTTATGCCATTTTTTAAATTGATAAATGACAAATAAGACTTAATTGACCCTGTATGTGGTAATCGACAGTCGCTCACAGATTCTGTTGAGATAGTATTTAACTTGGAACTGATGTTAGTCTTTATCCTGTATTATAGCTCACTTTGGTTAGGAACTGTCTGTGAATGTAATGCTTTTAATATGACTCTGCACTTGAAATGAAAAGCAATGTTTAAATTTGAAAAATGACTTGGTCACGTATTGTTTATGGAAGCTTAATTCAGTGTAACGATGTTGAGGCTAGACATCGGTCCGACAAGCCGTCACCATCTGTAAGTGCTTCTGTATTCGATTTCAGCGGGTTACTTCTTGTTCATAACTTTCTGTCCAGAGCACCCAAAACTTTGACCAAAATAACAACTCGTGTCCCAATGGAAGGACAGTGGAGAATCCATTATTTTATACTGCACTTAAGAGACTTGTTGCCTCAGGACTATAAAGCATTTTGAATAACCCGAAAAAACAAGGCCGGTTACTGAGGAGGGATATGTATTTCATTTGGTGTTATTGTTTTATTTTCTCATTTTTACAACGAAACTGTACCCCGTGTTGCCATTTAATGATTCATACCACAGATGTTTGGAATTGCTGCATCTCTCTGGGGTTTCATTCCCATGTTGACTGGGGACAATGGTATTAGATTCACACTGTGTCAACACACGACGCGCCAAAACGTCCTGAGGCTGTCTACACTGGATGCATCAAAGCAATGTTAAGAGCGCCAGATGTTTGGAAACTTCAGATATAGAGCAGGGCATCCGATTGCATCGGCGCTTAGAGAGCAATGCAGCTTTAGGCTACATCTGCATTAATCCAGATACTTTCCAAAACGGCGTTTATGTTTCAAAATAATCTCCTTCCGCATTAGCATTTTTACATGCTTTCCAAGTATGAAAATGTTTACGAAGTAACATACACTCTAATATGTGTTTTAGCAGTATTTCGAATGTTACACTTCATTGCATTTTGTTTTAGAATGAAAAGAAATATCTGTAAAATGAATTGATAATCTTGTGTGTAATGAGCAACCTTTTTATTTCTGTTATTTTACAGATTTATTATTTAGAGTGGTATTTAACATCTTTGGCAGCACTGTATGTGAACAGCACATAACAGGCACTTGGTGGTATAAATGTAGATGCAGGGCTGTACGTTAACGCTTTTTGCACATAGCACTGGTGCTACAGAAATCGAAAGTTTTGTAGCACAGGCCAAACAGTTGTAGCCCGAGTTAAGGGTGCAATATGCAAAAAATATAGCTGGAATATCACAATTTTAATCACGATTCTTTATCATATTGGTTTTACTTTTTTGCAAGTTGCCTAACCTTGTCATTATTTTACCTTTGTAACAAAGAAATACATTGGATTACAACCAAACAGTTGCTGGTCCACAGCAACTTCCATAGTATTTTTATTTTGGTGAACTATCCTTTAAATAACTGCAGGCAGCGTGTTTAGTACTGTCTCTTTAAGACCTGCAGGCATCCTTTTCTCCTTAAACTGTTAGACATTATAACTAGCCGTGTTTATATGTAAACCTTGTGTGTTTTTGACAGTATTAGACGCAAAAGACAACTTATAAGATGAGTAAACTAAATGTGCGCTGTTTCAAAATGTGTGCGCGCGTCATGTGTACCCAGATAGCACACGTACATCTGCAAGATGTCTGTTAAAGATCTCTTGATCTGGAAAGCATCTGCTGTCTACAGACGTCTGGTAGACGTCTTTCAGATGTACGTTTTACATACATTCTAAATCATAAACATCTTCAAGACATCTAATAGATTTAAAAGGAGACGTATTGCAGATGACCAAACAACCTAATACATCTTGCAGATGTAAAATAGATGTCTCCTAGATGTACAATATGTTTGCTATTAGAGTACGCGCTCAGAAGCAAGTCAGAATGCAATTAATGCACTTCTGCGATAAGCACTGCATAACTCTACTGCTGAGATTACATTGGATGTGAATGTATGTCGCATTGTACAGAATATTGATACGGCTGATGCAGGTAACAGAACGTGCGCTGCAGCACGATACTACAATATTTCTTCAAAAGCTGATCGTGGAGACATTTTAATCATCCACCATCAAAAATCGTTATATCCAACACAGTCTCACGAGCAATTCGAACATATTCGTACGAGGTGCCAAATTTGTGCCAATTCGTACTAATTCGTACGAGTGAGGTACAATTTGTCTAAAATCACGTGATGGGTTATGTTATATGGTATACCCCTATCTACCAAATATAACCAAGCTCACACACACCCACATGCTGTCATGGCATACGTTAACAATGTTAATTCTATATAACAAAAGCATTAAAGAAGAATATTTTCATTTTGTAATTTCATTTAAATTAGTGATGTGATGTGTGTGGACACTTAGTACCACTAACAAATCGTAAAGCAGCATGCTAAACTTTATTCAGTTTCTTTAAAACATTAAGAGATGCATGCATATAAATGATATCCCAATATAGCATTTCGTCTTTGTCGGGGGTCTTAATTTAATCTACTGAATTATGCAATAAAATATTCTGCAATAGAGAATATTATATATTAAGAAACCAACGTGTCTTTATTCACATTTTGGTTTAGTCAGCATATTATGTAGATCAGCCATTTGATTAAAAGGTTTCGAAATGCTCTTTTCAAGGGAAAACAGCTATCGTTCTCTATCTCAACTCATCAGCAACCTCAGATGCTTTCTTATCAGCATATCCTGTAATGATGATGCTGATAATTCAAAGGAAATGTGGTAGAAAACAAACACAGCTGCGTTCCAAAAACTATTGATGAAGTTAAATTGGGTTGGTACATTAGAATACATGTAAAATGTACAATTTGGGGTATATATCCCGACAAAACATATATATATGTGACAGTGTAGTAACAACATCTACCAGCAGGGTTTAACAGGACCTTGCTAACTAGTAAGACCTGAAACCTGAGTAAGAAAACTGTGCCTCATTCAAAAATGATGAATTGCATAAAAACATACACATGTTAATGCTATTTGGGAATTTAACAGGGTGTAACTGTCTGGAAACCGGTTCCATTATTTTTCAAGGCATGTTATAAAAACGGTCACGGCGGCTTTGCTTTGTACCCCCAATAGAGATGAACTGCTATTCGGGTGAGAGGAACTATCTGTCATTTATGCACATATGAGAGTCAGCAGAAGCATTTGTCATTCCCTCCGTCGTGCGCTGGTTTACAACGGTCCTCTTTTAGCCCCTTTAAAGCGTGTGAGATCCAGATAGGCCAAGCACATTGTTCTCCACATGTCTCTGGGGTTCACTGCGAGGATCTGTGGCAGCATGCAGGTTTAAAATTAACTGAGGCGGGGAAAAAAAGTAAAAAAAAAGCAGAAGCTCTGGCCGTAAAGTTGCCCGACTTCGGTAGAGAATGACTTGTTTTGACATCTGTCTAAAGCCTGAGAAAAATGAGCTTGGCAAGACTACTGGAATCAAATGAAGAAGTAAAATAAACTTTTGAGGCTAATGTCCTGTCATTCTCAATTAAGTGCAAAGCATGTCGTGTCACAATGGAAGATTATTCTGATTGACACAAGTCGTTCGGGTTTATGTTGTGCAAGAGCCAGAACGGAGAGCAACAACACGGACAGTTTTATACTCGCCGTTTAAAATGTTTAAATGAGTGTCCCTTATTTTTTACCTCACGAAATGGGACTATGGGATTATTAGAGCATGAAATAGGATAGAAAAGTAATTTATTATTACCTTGAGGGGAAGTGTAGTTGATACAGGAGACCCGAAATATTAAATATAGTGAGAGGATAAAATATAATTAGAAAAGTGTATAGATTGTATCTAACTTTACTATATTTTCAGTAAGAAACATAACATATTTATTTATTTATTTTATTTAACAAAACCCAGTGTAACATAATCTTAAAGTTACACATAAAAAAACAAATGGTTTGCAAATACATTTAAAATACACAGTGATATATAAAACCTTTAGAGAAGAAATTTAATTAATAGTTATTTACCTTGTTGAAGTTCCCTATTTCACTGAAAATTTTATAACTAAATCTTACAATCAAACATTAATACGTTTTATATTACAAACCCATGACTTTGTAAATTACAAAAACTGTGCAATAAATAATTAACAAAAATTAAATTAATAACTTTTCAACAGAACTGAAAATATTCAAATGAAAGCAGAATATATATATATATATATAGATATATATATTTTTTTTTACAAATCCCAAAGTCGCAATTAATAATTAACCAATAGAAACCATTCATTTAAATAGCGTAAAATAATTATTAAATTATTATATTAGTAATTACTATGATTACACATTATAACAAATAATTAAATAAAATAATATATATATAATGCAACTGGCAAGTTGGCACATAATGCCAGAATTCACTTTCTCTATGATACATTTTCTCTATGACCAAGAGCTCAACAAAGTCTTCATTTTCTTTTTATATTTGAATGGCTACCAGCAGAAAAAAAGATGCTCTTCCTGTCATGGTGGTGTAGTTACGGCATCTGCCAGCAGAGGCTAACAGGACCATACCAACCAGCCTAATCTTGGCAGCATTAGTTGCTTTAACCAAAAACCAACCTCTTTTTTTAGCTTTACATATTTGTGTTGTGATTTCATTCATGTAAGCTTTTCAAATGCTACCACAAAGAGAGATGATTGCGCTCGGGCTGATCGCCGAGATTTTCACGCATAAACCAGAATAACAATCATGAATCATGTATGCCAAGATGAAAGATTTTGGTTGAAACGAGACAGGCCACCTTTGGGAATACGTACAAGGCTCGAGGGCTTTTGTGTTTATTCCTCTTTCATCTTTTGAGTGTGTCCTGCTCTGATAACAGCTTCTTCCAGACAAACAAGCACTGTATCTGGATATAATTATGAGTGAAGACATGATGGGTCAGAGACGCACTGATCATTTCAGCAGACGCAGAGGTCAGCAGAGGCCTGAGAATGAATATCCTCCACGCTTGCGTTCATCATCCCCCTTAAGGACATTTATCAACATCCACACTTCTTCCTTTCTCCAGGGCCCGGTCGATATATATCCTGACTACAACCCAGCAGGCACTAGCAGCTGTGCCCCATCATTCATGCTTGATGGGGTACAAAAAGTAGGCACATTTTAACACCCAGAACGTACAAAGTCTTGTTTGTGTGGAAACACCTTGTAACACAGCTCTAACAAAGTGAATAAAAAAATCCTGCAACGTTTTAAATCTGAAAGTGATCGGGCATTATAGGCATGATGAAATAAAAAATAAGACCAATCACCGCAGATTAGAACATTTTCATGCTTCATAAATAAAGAAATAAAATAAATACAAATGCAAAAAAAAATCCTTTGCTGTTTACAACATATATTTAGCATATATTTGGAATGTATTTTGGAAAGAAATGTTTCTTACATTACGGGCTCCAAAGTTCAGTAGTCTCATGATACCGGTTACATTAACCACAAGAGTTCTCTAAAAAATGAAGATGTATCGGCCTGCGGTCCAAACCAGCAAACTCTGCGAGGATGCAAACTTTGTATCCAAAACCCACTTAGCAAGCAGGCTATTGAGAGGTGACGCTTAAAAAATTCTTCCATTTCAACATACAAACGTACCCAGGTTGAACCCTAATCAGCTGGCTCTCCGAGGAACGGCTTTTGTTTCTCGCAGAGCCGTAAACCAAGTTCAAAGTTGGGCTTTGTTTCCTGTGGAATTCCCCTTGCGTCTCAGTCTTGTCTGAATAAGAAAAGTAATGGCAGAAAGGGAGAATGGATATCACAATAATTCTCCAGCGCCTCAGGGATACGGGGGACCTTAACCTTTTTAAACACCGGACAGGTGTTTTAGGGAAACAATTTGTGCAGATTTCAATCAATCTTACCCGCTGGACTGCCACACTAATTGCAAATGAGAAGTTTTGGCGGGAAACAAATCGCGCTGTTGATTGATTTTTTTTTTGTTGATGTAATAAAAGCTTTCAGCAGGTCTTACATAAATGAAAACCACATTTTTCGGAGATCACAAAGTCCGCGCTGAGCTAGAAGATTAGGAGACTTTTGAGGGTAAAGATGCTGGAGGAACAACTGCATTTTGCATCACTGGATCCTGCACAGCTTGAGTAAGTTTTGCCTGAGCTGCCGTATTGTGTCATTAGGAGCGTTTTCAATAAGGCCAAGTTGCCTGCGGCAAGTTGCTCATGAGCTTTTCTGTGCAAGAGTCATTTTGTCTGTCTGGCATTTTTGTGTTGCTATATCATCAGCTTTAAGCCATCTAAAACTCACTGTGTTCGTTTTTAACTGCCAGACTTGTGCCTTGGCATGATGTCAGTTCTATGACATCATAATCACAGTCCTCATAAAATAATGTAATTGTAACAAAGCATGCAATGGTGAACTTTTGAAAAAAGAGAGCAGAACTGACATATTGTTTCCAGAGCAATGAAAGAAACCTCAGTGCAGAGGTATTTGTAAGTAATATTAAAAAAAATAGGGTCAATTAGGTCACTATAGGTGGGATCAAGCATATTAATAATATTATTTACAATTGCTAATTAATTAATTATTAATATATACACCAAATCAACATACTACAATAATTTGATACTGAAAATTGGAGTAATTGTACTAAAAACATCACAGGATTTATATATATATATATATTTAAATAGAAAATACATATTTTAAATTGTAATAATATTTAACAATATTACTGTATTTACTGTATATTTAAACAAATTAATCTTTGGTGAGCATAAAACATGTTAACAACTTAATTTTGCTGCCATTACATGAAAGTGAAACACAAGTTCTACAATGTTGAATTTTAAGTAGAGGAAAGTATTAATAAACGCAGACCTTATAGGTTATGTGCATATTCATAGCTGACCTTTATGAAGGGTGATGTCCTTTTTGACTGTGAATGAGTTTGAACTCGTTTCTATTTAAAAGGAAGCCAACAGGTTTATATGGCTGAAATATTAAGACTGACAGTAAGCTGTGCTCGGAACATTCGTTTGACAAATGATGTCATGCTGCAGTCACATTTTGAGCTTGTGCAAAGCTATATTTTTTTTAGGTATAGCTCACTGTGTAACTAAACATTATATGGGAGAATATTTGGAGCAACATGGCATAAAAATATTCTCTCACACAGAATTATAGTGATTGGAGTTTGGTTCTTGAAGTGGTGCGGGCACAGAATGAGTCACTGTGGGAAACTGTACCAAGCACGGAAAACTCTACTCGTAGCGAGTTTGCTTATGTGCCAGAAGGCTGGTTTCTCTCAAACAATGGAAATTCTGGGCAACAAATAATCATACTAAATACAATCAGAACAATCTTCATTTAATGCAGTAAGCTGCGTTGTTTTGAGCTTGCGCAATAGTTGACAAATGGATATGGACATGATGTTCCTTTCAATTCAGAGATGAAATTCTCAATACGTCTTGTAAAGTTAAAAGTTGCTTGTTTGTAAGAAACAAATCCATCATTGTTTGAACTTTAAACTGTTGTTTCTGGCCAAAATATGAATCTATAATCGGGTTTTATAAGGCAGCGAAAAGGCCATCCCAGTTGTTCTCTCGCATTAAAATCCACTAACATATTTGCATTGTTTTTGCTTAAACGTGCTTGATCTGTGTATATTTCTCTCCAAGATGCAATGGTTTAAAGTTTTGAATGTCTTGATGGATTTGGTTATTACAAACATGAAGCTTTTCATTGATAGACTGGTGTCATGTGGATTACTTGTGGATTATTGTGAGGTTTTTATCAGCCGTTTGGACTCTCATTCTGACGGCACCCATTCACTGCGAATTGATGAACAAAATGATGTAATGCTGAATTTCTTCAAATCTGTTTAGATGAAAAAACGAACAAGTTCATGTACATTTGCAATGGCTTAAGGTTGTGTACATTTTCAGTAAAAGTTCCTTTTTTCGAGTGAGCTATTATTCACTGGTGACAAAATAAAAGTTTTTTTTTTACAAAATTTGAATTCATGACTAATTATTTTTGAAAGCAGTCACCAATTAAAATGCATATTTCTAGTTGAAATCGTATGTGCTCAAAATAGACAAGCCAAGAAGCTCTCAGCTACGTGAAACAAATCAGGCAGCTGACATTTTCCGCACATTAAAATCATGCAATCAGACCAAAAAAAGTAAAAATATAAAAATATATCTCGTTCCAAAATTAAAGATTGGGTTGGAACGTCTGCTCCTGGTCTGTTTTTAAGACACCCTGTCACTTTTGTCACTTTTTCAGTTTTGCAAATAAAAAGTATTTTTGATAGACCCTTTTTTAATCTCATTGCATGTTTCCTGAGTGCGACCAATTTCCGGGCGACCTAATTGCACATTTCTACCAAGTACACTTCACACTTCAGTTCATCAAAATCACTATTTTCATGAAGAGGACAGTCAGAGAGAAGGACAATGTCCACTTAAAAAAAAAATGTAATATGAATATATAATTTACATTATAGATTTAAAAAAAACAGCAGATAAAAAAAGAACCACTTAAAAAATGTCTCAACCGGTTTTTGAAATTTCTTATTTTGAGTGAAATGACAATGTCAAGTGCTTTTAATGAAAAATAAGCTTTGAGTGTTTGTCTATAGAGCTTGGATGTAATTGACCAGAGCGCCTGTTAGCCTGTGTGAAGTTGTCTGTGCATGGGTTCAGCATAGTTCTCTCATTTAAGTAGGTCTATTCAGCTCACTTGCTAGATTAGTGCAGGGAGCGAGACAGTACAAAGCTTTTTGGACTCTGGCCTTGCCCCTTTTTCCATAGCGCTCGACCAGATGTTCAGTCACATCGCATCCAGCAAGCAACTTGTATTAATGTAAATGCAACCTGCACTTTATCAGCACGAAAGAAGTCTTTATTGGGTAGAAAAAAGATGCATTGTGGTCTAAAGTGCTACTTTTTTTGTCCGGTTACGCTTGGAGGTAATCTTATTTAAGTTATGCTGATTATAAATAACACAGACAAAAACGAGTGACACATATTTAAAAAAAGGCTAGCTGATTGCGTAACATTAAGGTGGACACCACAGCTTTATGAAATATTGTGAAATATCTGTTTTTCTTCATCTTTTTTTGTTTGTTGCTGCAATCACTGAGAGCATTATTCTTTGATTTTGAGTTATGTTTATTGTAATAAACCAGTCATTGTTGGCTTGTTTTAATTTCCTTCCCTTTCCTCAATATTTGAAGTACTAGCAGAACCTTGTAAGCACCTTATTTTTTATAATCAAGTCTGCATGATCTCAACACACCTTTTCCTAGTTACATTGCTTGGTTTAAACGTTTAAACATGTTGAAACGTTTGAAATCAAAAGCGATTAGCAATATTTGAATGGAAATGCAAATATCAGTCTTCTTTGGGGACCCTCCTTCGGCGACAAAGTGCAGTACAGCCTCCAGGAAGCGACAACCCAGGGAGAGCAGCGACCGTCAGTGAGGCGAAAGTAATCGCGTTTAGATAAAACAAGAGAAAACAGCACGTTAATGCCCCGGTTTAACGCACCTCTATGACTTCTCCAGAAGACGAGAGTGTTTCTTGGAGGCTGATAGGCCCTGTGTCGGAGCTGTCCAAGAAACAATGCAGACTGATCTATTCGTCTAACGGACGCGACGCGGATATTTGTCTATTTCACGTGAACGGTGAATTCTTCGCCATGGACGCGCGCTGCGCTCATTCGGGTAACGGACTATTTCACGTTTGGTTTGCTTGTATCGATTCTTGAAGCGCAAAAACGGGGTGCAAAGCTAATTTAGCTAGCAGCTAGCTACAACCAACGACAGAATCACAGAAATGGTGCATATGCTTCATTGTTTTGTCGGTTGTGCGACGTTTTGCCTCGTTCTCTACGCGCCCTGTCATTATCACCATGGTAACCGTAGTTGCCGCCTAAACGTCATTTCGTTCGTAAAATCTCATTTGAGAAATCTCAATCTCATTCTTAAGTGATCTCCTAACGTTATGGCGCTGTCTTATTTTTGTTTAACGATGAATACAATAATGTATTCCCTTAGTAGCATTAACCATGGTTGTACTAGAAATAAAAGCAAACAAAGTTAAACATGGTAAGGACAAATTAATTATAATGACCATGGTATTTGTAATAAAACTGTGGTTACACAAATGGTAATTAGACCGCCACTTTCACTATAATAAATGGGTAATTTTCATTATGGTTTTTGATCGCAGTGGTGGCAATTAAGAAGTTAGCCTACCAGAGCTTTGTAGTAGTTGTGATATGGTTAAAAGCAAACAATTATGTCAGATACGTAGAATATGTTTGTGTTAAAATGTAGTGTATTTCTTTGACTTTCAGGAGGTCCACTGTGTGATGGAGATATCGAGGAGGCTGATGGTGTTCTTCAGGTTTTCTGTCCTTGGCACGACTATGACTTCAATCTCAAAACGGGGAAATCCAGCACAGGTTTACAGGTGTACATTTGTTTGCTCATTAAAGGAATATTCCAGGTTCAGTATGTAAAGCTCACTGACAACATTTGTGGCATATTGTCGAACAAATCAGTGTTTCATGGATAAGAATTGGACCAGGCAATAAACATTACAGTAAAGTACACTCCCTGTGGTTTTTAGCCGAAAATATTGTTATTAGAAGAAATGCAGAACCAACAGATCTCTGTTCAACACTCACTGATATTGTATTGCTGATAAATAACTAGGCCTAGATTTTTCCCAATGGAGCAGTAGTCCAACTGAAAAATGTAAAAGATTTAGCTTTTTAAAGGAATAGTTAAGTTCTTTAACAATAATATGAGTTTCACATTTCACTCTTTAAACCCACCACCTGCTGGCACTGTTCATTTTGACTACTTGGTCAAAATTCCTCAAAGTTAAATCAGATTAAAGACATTATTATATTTTAATATAAGATCTACCTTGAAGACTATAAGATAGTCCTCATCTCTATAATCAGCGAGATGCCTGAGTTTTTCTCCTAGTTAAATGTGTACACCAGATTTCATTACTCAGCAGTAAAGGGGCAGTAGGCAGCCATGATGAACAAGTTAGCCTGTGATTCAGGCCATGATTCAGCGTCCCTGAAAAACACTTGTATTTTCATATTAAAACCACATTTGTTGTGCCGTCACTTTAACTCAGTATGGCACCAAACATTATCTCACGCGGTAATGGATTGCACATCAACAGAATGGTACAGAAGTAGGTGCTGCCAAACAGACAGCCATTTGGAAAGTCTCGTTCCTAAGAATTAAACTGCCCTCATTTCGGCACGTTTCAATTTAGCCAAACGTCTGCTTTTTTAATAAGCGGATGAAATGTGTTCTCTCATGGCGCGAATATAAATAATGGGGCTGTTGGACGTGACAGGGAGCTTGGGCCAATCAGTATGAGGCAAAAGACTCTGTAAAACAATCCATAATTACGACAGTCATCCTGGGGGGCTCGACACCTTGAAATGTTAAGTGATTAGACACTATTCCCACCACCGGTTAACATCCACCATGCTCGTATATCAAAGTTCCTTCCTAGCTGTGGGCTTTTACAGCTGTCCAAGCAGAAATAGAATCAGATGCATTGCAGGCGTGCTTAGTTTTATTTCTTTGTCAAAATGTAAAGTTTTCTCTCTTCTTTTTTAGCAACAAGTTTACGAAGTGAAATTGGAAGACGACGATGTTTACATCAAGCACGCAAGTGAGCTCTCGTTACAACGTTTCGGCCAGGTCAAGGAGAACTGATGTTCTTGGTTACGGCAGCGTTTTGTTCCCTCGAACTTAAACATCTGCTCGGATCTCGTAATGTTTGAAAAAGATGCAGAATTTTAGTTGAATAAACTTCCCTGTTCCCAGTGGAGCAGTTGTTAACGTTTGTGACAATTTGTATATATACACTACAAATCAGAGATAAATTGTTCTTTAATGTTGTACGCAAAGTACTTCCAATGACACTGAAGTGAACGTGTTTTCTGCCGTTTAGATGATATATTTTATGATTTATTTAAATTGTTATGAATATCTTAAAATGTAAGCTGGCAAAGTTTATATGCAAGATTGATTGAACTCAGGGAAAGTGGGGTCACAGACAGTTTGTTTTGTCAGCTGTATATTTCAGAGGCTTAATTAGTCATAGTTTAAGATTCATATTCGTTAGCGCTCCAGAGATGTTAATGTGGCCCTCTCTAGGGCCGTAATAAATGTTTGCAGTTGTAACTTTCCGTGATTATACCTTCTGAGATCCAGCCCTCTTGAGTGTCAGGTAGAAATGACGTTTTACCACAGGGAAAAAATTAAGGGACTTCATTAATTACTTGGTTCGACTCACTTAACCTTGTGATTTCATCAGGTCTTTGTAAAAAAAACAATAAGCAAATAAATTAATTCTAATTTCGAATTTTTCCATTTTATCACCATCGGTGTTTGATTATAATGTCTTTATAAAATATAAATATAAGTTCATGAGAAATAGGTGGTTAGAGCTATGCAGTGCTTAAACATTGGCTTTGACAGATTTTATGCTAAATATTTATTGGTGGGTTATTTATTTTATTACTGTTATTATTAACATTTGGTTAACAATTGTGATAAAGCCTGTGTTGTGTACGTGCTGATGATTTCTGTTTATTTTTTTGTGTACATCTTTTTTTATTTAAGTTTAATGGAATAAAGCAATGTCAACAGAGCATGTTTACAAGAGATCTTTATTTACATTCTGGTAAATTTGACAGACATTGTAATCCACAATTTACACATAAAACTGGCTTTTGAGATTGCAAGATGGGAAATTTCATGCAGTATAAGTTACAATGTGATTTGCATAGATTTTCAACGTGTTTTATGTAAAATGTTAGCGAAGCAAGCATGAAAACAGATTTCTGAGAGTGCAAAGGCAACTATTCAACTCTCACTTTGTAGTGTAGTGGTAGAGTTATCAATGCACATTTTGCCAGAGGTTATTCCTGGAAAAGTTGTAGTCTCCCTGAGACCAGTCAGACAGTTGAAGCGAGGACAAACACTTTTAAAAGCTAACTGGAGGCCAACAAAAATTTTTTAGCACCATATTCGTCCAATATCCAACTCCATCTATCCTCTTAAACAAAAATGTACAGTATAGATATGCTAAAAGACCAAAGGTTACTTTAACTGGAAATATTACAAAATTACAGAAGTTTAAATTTCTTCAAGTTACAAACGTACGACTCAACATCACTTACAGGTGAAACTGTCTGGGATAGGAAATAACGGATTTCAGTAATTTTACGTGTGTACTTGGTCTGTGTTTTACATTTTAAAAAATGTGTTTTATCATTACATATTGTGTTTCCTAGTTGGCCATGACTGAAAATTGTCCCGTTTGTGTCACATTTTGACATACTTTTTAAATATAGCAATGTTTTTAAAAAATCTCAGATATTAATGATTTTAAATAGTCTGTTCAGATACTCTGCAACTTTGTGCTCAACTGCAATTTTTGAAAAAATGCAATAATATCATACATTTCTTTATTGGATTATTTCCCAATGACTTTATTCTGTTTATCTCATTTTTATTCAGATTGTTTTTTCCAATTAATCAAAGTTTTTACCTTTTTAATGTATATTTTTGTTTTTATTTTAGAATTTTATTTTAATTTTGTTTGTATTCCACCTGCATCGGTCCAGCTGTACATCTGTACACACAGACAAAATTAAATTTTGCACCATTATCTATTAAAGCATGCACTGTAATCCCTCAACCCAATTAACTTTCTTCTGTGAACCAATACAGAATAGTGAAAGAGTAAGGGATTGGACAAATTCCTTTTTCTATTTGCAATGCTACACAATATACCTCAAAGGCTATAAATGTCCAATTTATGCAGGTCCACGTTTTATTTTTTTTATGGTTGATTCATTGTTGAAATCCATCAAAGCATTTTTGTTACTTTAGGTTGGAGTTAAAATACTGCAACTGTATTTATGTTGCATTGTCAGCTGGCTATATAAGAGGAGGGATTAGCAAATTTATTAGGATTAAGTTTTAAAAAACAGGTGCTATGTTATTTGTCATTCAGATATGCAATTACTAATGGAATAGCCCAACATTTTAACAGACCTATGGTTGATTGGCTCATAACATAGGACGTTTTTGCCAGGACTCTCAAGTCATTATTGGAACACAATATTGCACTTTAGGAGACAAACAGAAACAAGAAACAAAATACAATCAGTTTACTAGACATCATACACTGAGATACTGTATTAGTTGGATTTCATATCAAAAGAAATTTTGATTAGGCCAGCCATATGGTCAAAAGGATGAAGAGGGCGCAAAAAAATGAAACAATTTGTTTTTGAAGTTAGGGCCATTATATTATTCTTTGTCTCACCACAGGTTTGTTTAGTCTACCTTGGCAATCCATTCTGTTAAGGGATGCTATTCTTGGCAGGGGTCAGTCATGCTTTGGTCAGACCAATAGTTGGCCAAATCACAACTGGAATGGCGACGTGGAACAGGAGGCGAGACAGAACAAGCATCTTTGCTGCCTCTGGTCTTGTTCATTGCCTCCAATAGAGCAAAATACATGGTTGATGAAAGGATTAGCAGCTGTCACACTTGACCTGAACCCATACAGATTTGTCTTACCTATTTGACCTATCATCAATGGAAGACCCTGATTAATTAGAGAAAATTAGTGAATAATTACTAATCTAAAAGTAGGACGCTCCACATAAGCAAGTCTTAACTTTGGAAATAAATAACTGACGTCAGTCTGTATTGGCCTTGTAGAGTATTTGGCCTAATCACTAAAAATAAATGTCTTAAACAATGAAGCAAACTTTGAGGAAGTATGAGAGGACAGTTTTCCATACACAAGTAGAAAGAGTTTAAATGTGTTCGGATAAATCAGGTGAGGATTTTGCTCCGTTAGGACAGAGCATCCAATTTCACCCGGCTGGCCAAGTTTGGGATTTCCATAGAAGTTTTTTTGAGTCTCTTTTTTTCACTCTCTTCAACCCAAGAGACCTGTATGAGGATGGAAAACGTACACTTTATTTTCATCAACATCTTGAAATTATAATGTTTTTTTTTTTGTAAAAAGTGCCCTCTGAGAACTCACCTAAACAAAAATCTACTGTCGTGGTTGTGTCCTTGTAGCTGGTCTCCTTCTGTTAGTGTTCGTGGCTCTGCGGTTCTGGCTCCTGCCCTGTTGACCAAAAGGGTAGGCCACCATTTGGGTTGACCCTCTTCTGACTTGCAGTCCCTGGGACTCCCTCATCTCTCGTGCCATCTGTGTTAGTGTTAGGCCAGGATTTGTTTGCAAGCGCTGAAATAAGCTCTCACGATTCACAGTCCTTTTAGGGCAGCTGAACGTCAGTGCCACTCCAGAATCTGACTTCATCTCCCTGGAAAAACCATCTGAAGTTCCATCAAAGCAGCGGCCAATGGCAATCTCTTTGGCAACCCTTGGGTTCTGGTCGGTGACGGTGTATATTCCATAATTGTGTCCAAGTGGATCAACAGGAGCTAACATATTGAATGCATGAGACTCATTGTTCTGAAGAACGGGAGGATGCTTTATCAGGTACTCTTGCAAGAGACCATTGATGCCTACACGACGGCAGTTACCTTGTGGGATAATAGAAATAAGTGACCTGTCTACAGTACTTTGATCAAAGAGCATCCCGCTGCACTTGAACTCAAGACAAGCAGCAGAGGTATTAGGATGGTGTAAGTCACGGGTACTACGAATGTCCCTAATGCCATACAACTGACCTCTTGTCTGAGGATGAGTGCCACCCAGGTTTCTTGACCTTACCATAATTTCTGTAGCTCCATGAATCTTAACTTTGATGTAGCAAGCCCTGAACTCTTGTGGATTCGGCCACCAGGAAAGATAATCTCCAGTCCAAGATGTGAGGTCACTCTCCTCAAAGGGTACCACATTGTACTCATACTTATCTTTTTCGACACGGAAGAAACGAAAGTGGTTGGCATCAACAGGTGCATTTTCACACCCAATTAAACTCTGATAAGGATAGATTGGTCCATTCGTTTCATCAAAATTGTTAGGGTTTGGTTTGGCTAGGTTGATTCGGAAGGCTGTTTTCTTAAGTGCTGGATCCTCATGATCAGAGCGTTGGTAGTCTAATTTCCCTAAGTATGGCTGAGACACACCAATGATGTTTGGGTTCATTTTTGGCATTGAGGGGGCTGCTTCCAGTTCCTCACCTCCCATTATAGCCGTGACGTAAGCCGTGTATGCGTCAGGCCTCTGAGCATCACAGAAAGCTGGAAGGCAAGCACCATTTGGTCCTGTTATTACACTATCAAAGCGTCCCCAAGCCCTTGGATTTGACGAATAGCCAGGCTTAGGCTCCAGGTTTATCAAGTTTATTACCACTCCTTCTAGTTGCTCGTTGGGCAGGAACTTGTCGCTCATGTATGCCCTCACTTTGACATAGCACCTTCGGTTCTCAGGTACATCGAGATTGAACAACCTACGCTCCCTGATTTCCATATTCCCTATCAGGAAGGTACGCTCCTCACGTTTGTTCCTCCCGCTGCCAGCAATAGTAGTTTGAGTGGGTTGAAAGTTACTTTCCTCCTCCCAAATGCCTGTTTCGGGATTGAGTGACCAGAGTTTCATACCAGGGATGTGCTCCTGCATTTTTACATGCTCCGTATCGAGAAGAACCTGGACTGCGCCAGCTCCTAGAACCTCCTGGTTTGCACCATCTCGGAAATCTACTGAAAACATTCCATATGTCCTGAGAGGGAGCATGTCTCCTTCATTGTCTACAAAGTTGAGGTCACCAGGAGCGGCAGCAGCCATGGTAATGTTGCGTGGGTCAAGGAACGTGACGCTGGCCTTAACAGTCCCTTCGTACACTTCCCCTGTGTTTTTATGGAAAGAGTTTGGAGGTATGACCAGTTGACCAATGGGGTCCTCATCTTTGATTTCACCTAGGTAAATGGTATTGCTTTCTGCAGCATTTATATCAACAGGTTCCTGCTTCCTCATCACTTTAACATCATGATAGACAGAACCTCCTCTCTTGTCAAAGATAAAAACCTTGATTGTGTCAATGAACTTCTGAGAAGGGTCCACAAAGTTTACCACAAGACGCTGTGTATCTGGAGATACCTGGATTGTGAACCCACCCTGATATCCCGTGGTACCTATCCGTTCCTTCCCTATGTAAATATATCCAAAGCGCAGGGGTTCATCATTATCTGCTGACACTACTCTCCCCCGTACAAGAATTTTGGGCTCCACACAAGTCTGGCAGCCACACTCACTAACAGCCTTGATAGGCAGCATGTAACGGCCACAGTTGATTTCTCTAGCATCCATTTGTTTGACCCCACAGCAGAAGCCAGATCCATCTCTGCAACGCATGTCAAAGTCCAGCGATCCAGGGCATTTGTTGTGCGGACAGCGACCTGCATTGTAAAACTTGGAGTCTGTTCCTGGCTGCTTGCAGTCTAACGGCAATTTTATCAGGTGAGTTTCAGGTGTTGAGTTGCATGCTGGTGTTCCTTTAGCTGCGAATTACAAAATGTGAGATCAGTGTGCAACATTTTCAAAGAAAGCAGAATATTTATATAGACAAAAGGCTTATTTATTGGATTTTACTCCTTTTTCGAAGAATTATGCTTGAAACAAAGAAACTGAAAATTATATACTATTCTGTATTCATCTTTTTATATTGTTATGAAGATACTTGTTTCAAAGTAAAAAAAAAATTAGATTTAGAAATATATATTTCACTAGATCACTGTGAACAAGTAAAACTGGGTCACTGAACTTGGAAGCCTGAAAAGGAAGTCTGATGACTTATTGGTTGGTTATTGAAGTATTGGTTCTGATTCAAATTTATGATCTCATTGTGTCACCATATTAATGGCAGCAGTCATTATTGTCACATTACCACTCTACTGTAAAGGCTGCTCATTTATTCATAAGAGTGCTGTGTTTCCTTTAAAATGACACTTATTGGAGAGAGCAACCGTGTAATCTTATTTGAGGTTGATGAAATTTAATTAATGGAAAACTTTTCTCCTGTAGCTGTTGTTTAAATGCAAGAGCAAATACAAAACACATTAATCACCCTCCATTAAGAACCCTGCTGTGACAGGTGTTAGAGTTTCATTCAGCAAAGCACATTTCGTATGCCAAGATGATTAAGAAGCTAAGAGATCCCTCAGACAAAGTCTAGAGGCTGATTGCTTTAGCACACGTTTCGACAGACTATTTCTGACAATCTATATCTTGGATAACAAGCATCATGGGAATTTTCACAATGTGTAGTTATGTGTGCAAATGTGGAAATGCCTACTTGTCTGAGGATGAAAAAAAAAACAGGATTTACAGACAAGCTTGGATTTCACTTTAATATGGAAAGCCGTGGGATTTAAGGATTTTAGTCTGCCCACCACGACTTCTTGCCAGTCATTTCTTGTTTAGAAACTGTTTTTTTTCTACCAACTTAAACATAATAAAATATTGCGCCGCAGATGTCAGTAGACATTATAGACTTTAATATTTCATTGGAGACCACAATATTTATTGGGGTTATTTTTCTTCTTTAGGGACAGTTTGCAAAAATACTGTAATGTTCCCTGTTGACTGATAAAATGGTTTTGCACTTACCGAAAACAGTGAGGACGGCTGAAGTAGACTTTATGCTGCCTGTCAGACTAGTTGCTTTGCAGTGATATTGCCCTGAGTGCTCTGGTTTCAGGTCCCGCAATATCAGATCTTCATCATACTTGTATATTGTGCGATTCAGTAAGGTTCCATTGTGGTACCTTTGGATCAAACAAATTTATTTTTATGTAACTATAAGATTAACAGCATTTGTCAGAAAACCTATAAAGAAACTGTGTTGACTTTTACCAGTAATATTTGTCAGGTTTTGGTGATCCTGTTGCTCTACAGCAAAGGGTTGCACGTTGCCCCTCATAACGCACTTTGTCTTCTGGGTGCTTTTCAATGTATGGCTTTTCTGTAAGACATAAAATGGAGAAACCAACAATGCAACAGTGCATGAAATTATTAACGTGAGATCATCCATATCCAAAGTTTTCTTCTTGTCTTTACCTGAGGATCGTAAGATGGCCCGTACCCAGAGTTCATCAGTGCTGTTGTTGGAAACAGGGAGAGTAACGGGTGAAAATTTATCCTTTCTTATGACCACTTGGGTCTGTGGGCTGGTGCACAGTCCATCAATCTTGAAATGACCCTTGGCATCAGTGTGGGCACGGACAACCTTGGCTTGGCTAGCCAGAGCCACTGTGGCGTTTGGCACAGGGACACCTGTAATACTGAAAACCTCCCCGTGCAGCGTTGGTCCATCACAGATGCAGTAGCTACAGTCCTTACTGGGACGTCCCCCAGGACAGACACGTTTGCATGCCACTGTAAAAATAAAATGTGTGTTTTGATTTCACTGTAGCAAAAAAAATAATTTTCAGAGAACGTGTATTTTGTAAAACACAATACCTGGACATGGATTTCCACACTTTTGGACCTCCACAGGTCGTCCTTTACACTGAATCTTAGTTGAAGATCTGTGACATGTCCTACGTCTTGTTCTACGGCCCTTCCCACAGGTCACTGAACAAGCACTCCATAAACCCCACTGGCTCCACAAAGCTTTTTAGTCAAAATTTAGGGGGAAATATGTGGTTAATTAACAATAATTGTGGCAGGTTTTCAGAAACTGTTAAAAACTGTCTTTTTAATTGTGTTATTTTACTGTTTAAATATTGTATATGTGTTGTACGGAAATGTCAGACTGCATTCTGACATCTGTGCCACTGTGATTGCATTGATTTATGATCAAAGACAACAAAGCTCTGTACACACAGAAGCATGTTTAGTTTTAGCCAGCTAATTGGGCACCACATGTGTCGTGTAAATGTCAGCAGGATGTGATTGCTCTTGAGAACCATGAGTGGAGAATAAGCCTAATTTCAGAATTTGAGAGTTAAAATGATTTAGGTCATTTTGAAATGCGACAAAAATATTTGGACACATCTGATGTAAAGAGCACACAATGAGCTTTTGACACCTCGCTTCTCTGTTGTTTTGCTGCTGGTTTTAATCATCCAAGCTAAACCATCATAACACTATCTAGTCCAGATTGGGAGATCAGCTAAACTAGATTAAACAAACTAAAAATCGTCTATAAGTGTTTTTTAGGAGAGGCGCTGGTAAATCCAGCCAATGAAGGCAAGGAAATGCATATTATATCAGTAAAACATAATTATTGTCTCCAAATTCATACCTTCGCATGGAGGAGTTGAACACTCTCTGCGTTCGATGTTAGGTCCCACGCAGACAGGTGAAAGAAGCAGTGGAAGAGGGTGTGTGCTCATGCATTTCCTCTGACGGACTTGGATACCAACATCATCACAGGCGGTGGCAGAGCAAGTCGTCCATTCACTCCAGTCGGTCCAGTATGAGTGGACTTAAGAAACAAAACAAAGAAGACTCTTGCACACTCATATGTTAAAATGCATATGCCTCCATATGGAATACACTTCTTTACTTGATGGATTGTCTCTTGACTAATTGTACCTGGCGGACACTGGAATCGCACATGGTAGTTGGAACAGCTACGACCAAATGGCTGCTCCTTATTGATACACCAGAAGCCCTTCTCCAGACTGGAATGAACAACCTCCCCCGTATCGCGGGCTGCAACCCAGTCCGTGGTACGGGCCTCCATGGCTACAGGTCGTGAGCAGACCCTTTCTCTGTAGTAGAAACGGATGGCTTCTAACCTCTCATAGTCGCCGTTTCCTCCCGGATGGTCGATATTGAACCAGGATGTCCACTCAGTTACGCCTGGGTTGCCCAAAACAAAGATCAGAGTTTGTGTAGATGTTTTACAAGAACAGGATGTTCTTGCTAGTGACCCGAAGATGAAGAACAAGAGTTTCCAGATTACGTAAAAAGTTCTGCCCATTTTGCTGGGTTTCCTCCAAAAGATTACTCCAGCTTTCAACAGAATACAATCACATTGACAGAATGCAATCATTGTCCCACAAAAGTGCTTGTTGCTTTATGTCGATCAATCCCACAGGAGGTGTCAATTGAATGACATTATTTAAGGCAAAGAGAGCTGTCTAAGAGACAACTTATTCTCTTCTCTAATTAAGAACATGTGTAAATTCATTTACATGTCCATGAGTCTATGTTTTATTGTTTCAGCATTGCAGTGGCTATATGTCTTCATCATTAAAGCTCGCATTTAATGAAGACAGATGACTCCAGAAATGATTACATCACATTTTTTAGCAACACAGAGATCCACAATGCGGTTTGGATCAAGCAGGACACCACAAATTAGTTGATTGCATAAAGAGAGCATGTTAAAATATCCATAACTACCTGTGGTCTGTGGCTCCACAAGGCTGTTGTAAGCCAGCTTTCTGTTCTTGTCTGTTTTGTTTAACCTCCGTAGATGTGAGCTGTCCCAGATGGGTCCTGTGGGAATGCAAACTTTATTACAGCGCACTCAACAAAGGTGCTACCAATGAAACGTTGGCTGCAACTGAATCTCGAAGAAACACTGACCTCCTGAGGGACTAATTAAATTTGGTCTTAAAAAGTTGGACATGAAATCTGTTTGATCTATTACAGTGCAATATAATTTGCAATGTAATAGATCAGAACAACTTATTCCTTGCACGTTCCTTAGGTTGCAGACACGTCTGTGAATGTGATTGGAAAATCCTGCTTGGTTTTGCAGTAAATGGAATTTGTGCGAAAGACACTCAATATTTGAGTAATGACTTTTTTGTGCATTGGTGCCACCAGAGTCCAAGTGGCCTACTTTTATCGGCTCAGCATCCATTGGCGTCTACGGCCCTTCTGAACCATGTCCAACCAGTTTTGAGTAAGTACCTGATATCTGATCTCATGACTGGCCTGAGGAGGACACATTTGGTCCATTTCTTCACTGTATCCGTTTCCGTCCTGTCGGGTCACATCAGGAGATGCTGCACACATATGGAAGTGGAGCATGCACGATGGTCTGATCCCCTACATCAATTCTTAAACTAATCTGGAGACACTTACTAGCCCGGGCCCCAAAGGAGAAGATAGAGTAATGGGAACAAACACATGGCGTCTCATGCTTTCTAGATGAGACATTACCAGAAGATGCACTCCCACATCCCAGACGGAGGACAGTGGGCCTCCAGTGTTTCGTGTGAACTGTCCTGCCTGCATAAGGTGAATCCCTAAACCTTTTTCCAGAACTTCCTTATAATGCGCTACGATAAGGAAATTACAGACTGAGGGTTTCATTCAACACTGTCATTAATTTTTTTCCAAAGGTGACGTGTACCACAGATGTAGCCAAGCCTAACATCCTCAAGTAGGAACGGCACACTGTCTTGACAGTGAATTGTTACTGGAACTACTCGACGCTCACACACTGAAGCGCTTATCTGCGGCAGACATGTCAGTCACTGTAGAAGCCCTGCAGGACTTACTCCAAGCCACCATTACTGTTATTATATCCCTCTCCTATATACTGCATTGATTTACCTTGCAGGTTCAGCTGAAACAGTGTCATTCCCAAAGTATAGATGAGATTCCAGTTATACACTTATCTTAAGTGGCCTTTTGAGGCACGTTGTGAGGCACTTTTCTAAAAAGCATACTTAGTTCTTGATGACTGTGTCACGTTTTTCCTGGTTATGAAGTTTCCCCATTTCCCCCTTTTGATAAAAATCAAGCCTTTAGATGTCGATTTATACCTGAAGATCCTGAAGTGTAGACATTTGCATTTTACTTGCAGTTCATCACTACTCTGCCAAGAATGAAAACAGAAAGACTATAAAACAACATAGTCTCAGCTTTAACTGGAAATTAGGCAAAATTTAGGATTAAAGTAAGGCGTGGCGCCATTGTAGATATTCACACAACCTCCACACTCAAGGGGGCGCTAAAGTTGACTTAAGTTAATAGCAACATACACTTATCATTCAGGAAAGCCCATACCACTGTTATAATGACAACAACAGAGAACAATATAAATGGAATCCCTTTCACAGTCGTTTGTTTTAGTTGATGAAACAAAAAAACTTTCACAGCCAGTCATAATCCACGTATTTTCTGTGGAAGTCACGCCTGGCTTTTAACCGAAAGGATGCTTTGGTTTTCCGGTCTTCAATGTATATTCTGATGTGATCTAATGTTAAACCTATTAAAATATTTAAATAAAGCGCATGGCTCCATTACGCATTTACTTTACAGTGTCGCAATGACCGTCAATTGTCAGTGAGTACAGTTAGTATTCTTTCTGCCAAGAGTGACAAAATTCGCTTAATCCTGGGACTACATCGTTGCCCAATCACAATAACACATGACGTTGAGCTTGTATACCAATCATCTGCATTTATATACTTGCATAACCTATGACTTAAACCCAAAGTTTTTTTTTAAATATTGAACAATAAACCTTAATATAACACCTACTAAGGCCACCAATATAATTAGCAATAACCACATCACATACTGTAGCTTTATTCCAACACAGAAGAACTGTGTGTCCTTAGTGGAACCTTGTAATATCCGCACCCAGTAACAGGGCATTATTAGGATCAGGTGTTCAAAAAGCATTTATTTTGAAGTGGAAACTTCAAGTTAACAACAGCTAACAATATACACCTATCTATATATCAGTGTCCTCCCAACATAGAATGACACCCTGCCCTCCCATGACAAACCAAGTTTATTTTGGGAGATGAATCTCAAATAAAAGTTGGTACCGCGATTCTGTGATTATGTTGTACCTATCTTATTGCCAGGGGTTTTACCCCACAATATAAAGTGCAGTATCATTACTCTTTTAGGACTTTTCACGTCACCTCATAAAGTCTGCACAGTGTCCAATAGCCATACTTACACAATTAATCCATTCACGCAAACAGTCTGTGGCCTTTTAACAAGACATTCCCCATTTTTAATGTGCATTTGGAGCATTGCTACCCTAGCCAGAAGCTAATCAAAATACATGTGACGGCTGAGTTTTAATAAAAGAGCTACGTCAAGCTGCAGCCGAGTGGTTAGCACATATGCTTCTTATACGGGACTTGTTTTTTGATTTCTGCTGTCTGTAAATAAAAGCCTTCCAAAAGGTTAGACACAAAAACATGCCAAATTTAGCTGGCATTTACCTTTCTGAAAGTTTTCCCCCTTGTTTATCCGAAAAGGAAAGGTAAATCATTTTGGCATGTTATGTAATCCCTTTGACAAAGCGCTATAGTGCTAACCCACATACTCATATGTATTAGGGCGAGTGCGAAAACACTATGATGGCTTTACTGCAGTACACGAGGTTGGTAACAAGCAGGGATTTGTTTGAAATCAGAGGCATTTCATTTAAGAAGGCTGTGTGCCCGGGCAGTGGTCTTGAAATTGCGTTCCACATCCCATCATGTTTTAATGAATGCAAATGAGAGCTCCAAAGTGGTTTTGTCTGTGTGTTTATCCTGCGTCGGCAAACATGTGGAAGTAGTTTTGTGCATCTGGCACATGTCCTGGCTGAGGTGTGCTCGAATGGAAGATGGTGAGCTCTGTCTGATTGGGTTGAGAAGAAGATTAGGAGACAACGACTGTTCCATAGACTCTGAAGTGGGATGCATCTGTGCTCCATTATTCTAAACTGAACTACTTCATTGTCACTGCATAATAATGAAACCCCAGCCAGATTTGTGTGTGTTCAAAATGATCTGGATTGGTTTTCCTTGTCTTTGAACCGTTTCGTCAAGAAAGTTGATCTCAAGCGTCGGTTTTAAACAAAGAAGAGCCATTTTCTAATTAAAAAGACATTATTAGTCAACTTGTTTTCTGTTAATAGAATACCTAAAAAATCTTAAAACAATATAAAACTAGATATAATATTAATAATTAATATATCTGTTTTTTATAGATTGTTTGCACCACAAAACAAACTAATTAAAGACACATTTGAAAAGTCTTACGTGTCTTTCTTCTAAATTAAACATATAACTATAATTAAACCTGCTGTTAATTTACCTCTATAAATGTGAAGTTTATAGTAGTGTAGTAACCAAGTATTCACGGTAACCAAGTTTACATAAAATGGCGATGACAGCACAACGACAAAGCACCCTAATAGTACACTCATTATTATGAATTATTTTATTATTAGGCTATGTATAGGCTAATATAACAATTTCCCCTAAATCAACGTGTCCAATCAGAGTTTAGTAGCGTATTGGTCAGGTAGCGGCCACTCACAGAAAAGAGCGAAATTGAGACGTGTAACCTCTCGCACATTACCTTTGATCCTTCTTTCCACCCTCTTTTTCACATCAAAGCAACAGAGATCGATGTACCAGGCAGCTGAACTTCAGAGCGGAGTGAAACATCTGGAGAATAAATCGTTTGAATTGAGCAGATTAGAGAGTGGCAATATTTACTTTGGAGCGTTGAAAATGGCTTCTCCGTGCCCTGGATGAAGCTGGCACGGACGCGCGGGCTTGCAGCTCATTACTGGATAACTGAGGGACATCTGGTTATTTAAAAACCGAATTTTAGTCCTAAAGGTTTTTAAAAGGCTTGACTTAGAGCTCAGTAACATCAGGCACTATTTTCCGTGGAGGCTGTCTACGCGCGTTGGGAAACAGGTAATAAATTCCGTGGAGAAGTTGAGGTGGACCGGAGACGAGATGGAGTGACAGTGAATGGAATAGAGGCGGATGAAACGGTGCTGCTCCAAATTTCAGTCCGGGTTGGTGAGCTGTTTCCAAGTATTCATGACAGTCAGTCATTCAAATAATGAATTCCTCAACAGTCATGGGCTGCTTTACTTTTTCCAATCCGAAGGGATCGGAAATAGCTTGCATTAAGTTTACAATAATGGTCACACTCGCTATTTTGAATAAGACTTTGTCTGTTTTCATGTCCAACCACTTTGCAGTTGTTTACTTCAATACATAACAGCTGGTGCAGATGGTAATTAGTTAAAATTTACATTCATCACCTTCATCTTTAAGAATTTACATAGCCTAATTAGTAAAAACTTTACTTTGAAAGCGTCAATTAATAGCAGCGAGGCACACAGAAGTTCTGTAGTCAAAAACTGTGTGATTTACTAAACATGTCTCTAGCCATGTAAGTTGATAAAGCTCTCACAAACAAACAAGATCTCACTGGGGTTTTTTTTTTTTCAGCCTAAGTCTTGCGTGCTGGCAGCTGTACCAAACTGTTACATAATGAATAACATCCTTACATGTTCTAATTAAGACACTTATGAGATTATTTAAATGGCATTACCTTGTGCCAGAGACACAACAAAGACGGCAGACAGCACCAACGTCACGACTGTGAAGTCCCACATAGTGCCACAGCCACTGATGGGCAAAAAATAAATGAAAGACACACACCAAAAAAAAAAAAGTTTAAGTTCTCGAGTGGCTTGACCAATGAATTTGTTTCCCCCTCGTCCTTCAAAATCAAGTCTGATAGTTTCGTGGACTTCCCAGAGTTTTAAAAGACAGGATGGAGTGGAGAGTGGTCCAGACCAGCCCCCTCCTGCTCGCCATTGGCTATTGCGCTAACATCTGTGTTCTTATATCATTCCAACAGACAAAAAAGAACACACAGATGTAGAAGAAAGGTGAATGTTGCATCAGAAAAATGTTATGTTTGTGTTTTTAATCAAGATAGTCTGGGTTACGTGGTGTTTGAGCAGGACATTGTGTGTTTTATTATGTTCTGGCTAGTTGCTTTTTTTCAGCCATGAATGAAGATGTTAATGTGATGACAGCAGATGACTTTAATTGATAAAAATCTGTTTATTTCACAATGGAATTGTCTTATTTTACTCACTCAGCGATGTCGAGCATTGCAGGAATGTTCGTCCGACAATCAGTGACCTCAAAAGACAGTAAAATGACACACCTGCTGCGCATAAAGGGAGTTGTAAACAGCCAAAAGGTTTCAAATTCATAACTGTCACAGAAGCTGATTCATAATAACTATTTCACATTGCTGGAATGTGAAGTGTGTCAATTTTTTCCCTTTAAAGTAATAGTTTATCCAAAAAGGAAAATTGCCTACTTTCTGGCCATCAAAGATACAGATGAGTTTATTTCATTGGAACAGGTTTGGAGACATGTATACTTATATATATTATTTGCTCACCAACGGATACTTTGCAATGAATGGGTCCCGTCAGAATGAAACAGCTGATAAAATCATCTGAATAATCCACAAGTAATCCGCACCAATCTGATCCATCAATTAAATTCTTGTGAAACTAAAAGAAAAAAAATCCTTATTATATTGCTTTCTCTTGTAACAATTTGTTTTATGTGAATCAAGAGGGAAACATGCACAGATCAAGCACAATTTATGAGTAAAAACAGTTCTGAACAGATATGTTGGTGATGATTTGATGTTAGAGGACAGTGGGATGAACTTCTTTTTTTTTTTTTTTGCTGGAGGAAGTGTTTTGGCCAGAAACAATCATTTAAACTTAATACGCATTGATGGTTTTGTTTCTTACAAACTCGCAGCATTTCACTTTGCAAGACAGCAATCGATGGACTAGGTGTGGACTATTGTGTGATGTTTTAATCAGCTGTTTGGACTCTCATTCTGACGGCACCCATTCACTGCAGAGGATCCATGATGTAAGCAAGTGAAGCAATGCTACATTTCTTCAACAGTTTTCCAACAAAGAAGCAAACTCATCTGACAGCAAAGATAATCTATATATAAAAACGGGAGAAAATATAATATGCATAATGAAACTTTCAATATTTACTGATGATAAACTTTTTTAAGACTATGAATATTGTGCATGCTATTTTAATGTCATTTTCAACTGTTTGATGATGTAGCGAAATATAGGTTTTAAAGCAGAGTCCCACACTAAAAGCTTATTGTTAAAGTCCAAACTAATGAACCATGAGCAAAAGTAATAGTGTTTAACATTTGTAAATTTTCCCATGCATGCTATATGTACAGTCCTGTTCCACTGTCTGGGATCATGCATGACCAGCACATCCATGACGGTGAGATGAATCCACGACGTGGTCCAACATTTTGAGTCATTTTTGCACAGCTGCTTTGAAAGCTTATATTGCAAATAATGCACCGACAAAAAAATCAGGATCATAAGTCACAAAGATCATAGATTACAGAGAATAGTGGTATCAAAACAGAAAAAACAGCCAAATTTGCAAAGAAAAGCACAGACAAAATATTTCCCTAAATTCGTTCGCAGTCTAAACAGATTTTCATATTTTCCTTTTTGTAACCATATTGAGTGCATATGGTTTCTTTTGCCGGTTACCTTTGTGGAGCTCTCTATGTGTGTTTAAAGACAATAAACACACTTTTTTGGCCTTCAGTGGGGTGGATAGAAATGTAAAATGTTTATTGGCAGACTAAGAAATATGATCTCTGGATGAGTTCACGTCCACTTTTTGATGAATGTATCTGAGTTTACGCAATGTCCTAAAATGGCCTATAATGCGTTAGCGATGAATCATTACGCTGCTTCGTTATTCCTGTCCACATACTGTAACTATTGTTGCTTTAGACAGAAACATTCCTTTATATCACCCACGCCTTTTCCTGACTTTTGAATAAATCTCTGGGAAGAAATAATATACTGTATGGTCTAAAGAATATCGTAGCTACCTCTTGTTCCCAAATATTGGCTAATGGAGCACATTTTCCAAGGTTTGCCTAAATAATAACATCCGTGGGTTTTCAACATCCCACGTTTCTTTAAACACCCGGCTTTGGCATCTAAATGAATAAACTCGGTTTTTACATAGATAATTTATTTATTCAACCTAAAAGAACTAAGAAAACACATGTACATTGAGCAGTGTATAGTAAAAACAAAATGATTTACACACGTTTGTCATCCTGGGGTTATTATTATACTATACAAACTTTTAAAATAAAGTACAGATAAATACATTTGTCATCAGAGTAGAATTCCAGCAGAAATGCGTTGGGTTTGTATAGGTGTCGTGCACATTAGACTGGAGGCACTATCAGGGTAATGCACTTTGAATATATCTAACATTAAAAAGACTAATTGTTTTAAACAAAACAATATCTTGGCGATTTTAAGAACTCAATAGTTAGACATACCGTAAATGTAAAAAAAAATTGCAAAATTTAATAAATAACTCTAAACCCATCTCTTAGGACTGATTGCTTGTTTCTGCTACAAGATAAAAAAAATGTAAAAAGGAAATTACGACTGCGAGATAAAAAAACAGAATTGTGAGTTTATAACTCGTAATTGTGAGATAGAAACTGTTCAGAATTGTGAGGAAAAAAACCGCAAAATTCTAAAATAGTATTTTTAAGTTCTGTAGGAAAAAAAAACAAGAACTCAAAATTCTGCGAAAATAGTAAGAACTGCGTGACGTAAAATTGTGAAAAATCGTTTGTTTTTTTTCTTTTTCTCAGAATTGCGAGTTCATACAGCCAGATTTTGAGATACATACTCAGATAGATAAAAGTCAAGAATTGCCTTTTGCATTTTTTCACTGCATACCAGAAACAAGCTTCCGCAGAAAACTCACCTTAACTATCCAAAGTGTCTAGTCATATTTGTCAGTAACTGAATGCCACAGAACAATCTATAAAATACAAAAGGGGAAAAACATCCTTGTTATTCAAAATACAAGTCTGTACAAACGGCTACAGTTCTATAACACATTCCGTGCCGGGGAATTCTGGCAGATTAAGTTCATATTTTTTCTGAATGTCATAGGGCAGGAATCGTCCCGCCAGAAAATGCTTTCCCGAGAAACCCGTTGCACACTTTTTGGGAGCTGTCAGAGAAATGAGAACTTCTGGATTTATCCCATCTTTGGCTGGTTCGTCAACATCCCAACCTTCAGGAAAGAGAGACAGAAAGAGTGAATCCTTTCTCACCATCACAAGCCACTGGTTGTTAACTCAAATATAGCAACGTTTCTATATTCTTCCAGATAAGATGTGGAAACTGGCTCGTAGAGATCATTTATCACTCTACTGTCATGTGGGAAAAGAGCACAAAAATTACAACGTGTCAGCCATCAGATGCAATTTTCAAATGTGGTCTCCTGATGACATAACGGCTGTGAGTTTTCTTAATTTTGAGAATTCGTCTGCTTTGCAGACACTTCAGGTCCAGCGCAACACATTTGCACATTATGGTCTCTGTTCAGCTCATTTATCAGAAAAATTGGCTGCATAAATCAGATTTCATCAGTTGAAACTCCTTGGAGGTGTTAGGAACCCATTTGTCAATAATATGCCAGCTATTTTGCAAGCTGACAAAAATGTATCAACACTATTTTTTTTAGAGTATATCTAGTATTCAGTTTAACTTATTTGAACATGTAAGTAGACTTAATACATGTCTCAATGATACCTATTTTGCATAAAAATGTACAACAATCTTTAAATTTTTTTAAAGCATATCTAGTATTCAATTTAACTTATTTGACATAATTAAGGAGGTAGGCTATTAAACGTGTCAGTAATCCAATTCTCAATAATATGATGACATTTTTGCATATAATTACAAAAACGTAGGTAACACTTTATTTTAGGGTCTCTTAACTAGTTGCTTATTAGTATGCATATTACCAGAATGTTACTAATACTAATACTAATTAAGCAGGAAAATAAATGCCTTATTCTACCCAAATTCTACCCAATACCTAAACTTAACAACAAAAGCAGCAAATTTGGAATTAATTGTCATAAATAGTGAAGTGTTTCCTATTAGTGTTACCAAAATGCATCTATAATTTTTTAATGCTCCAGTTTTCCCTGCAGAAAAAAAACTTAGGCTGGTTTTAGCTGGGAGACTAGCCTGATCTTAGCTGGTTTAGGTTGGGAGACCAGCTAAAACCAGTTCCTTCCAGCTTAAACCAGCTAAAACCAGCCAACCAGCCTAGGCTGGATTTAGTTGTTTTTCTCAGCAGGGTTTCTAGTATTCAGTCTGACTTGTTCTACGTAACTAAGTAGCTATTAGCAAAAGTAAATAGTGGCTATAAGTCTTGAACATGTAGAAGTAGGCTTAATAAATGTTTTAATAATAACCATTTGGCATACTTACAAAAAGTGTATCAACAATCTTTAAAGGTGATCTAGTATTCAGTTTACTTATTCTACATAATTAAATAGCTAGTAGCTATTAGTCTTGAACATGTCAGTAATCCATTTCCCAATTTGACATCTCCTTTATATGTAACAAAACAAAGAAACATGTTTTTTTCGAACACCCAAACAACAAAATTTAGTGCACAATCAAGCAAATGAACAGTTTTTATAATGCTAAAATATGTAACCTGACAAAAAAAACACTAAAACTTTCCTCTGTACAGATTGAGACCTTGTCATAAAACAAGTATATACTGTATTTACTAAATGTAACGTCTTTTTTTTCTGTGTGGTACTGCACACTAAAGAATGCCACGGGCAAAATTCCTCTAAAATATCAGGTTGTGCATATAATGAGCAAATACCTGAGGGCACGTCCACACTAACGATGGGTATTTTGACCTGTTTAAGAGTCACCAGCATCCCAGCGTAGGGCTCTTTGACCTCTTTGTGGTCAGCTTCTGGTCCCAGGATGGCGTCGATCACCACATTGTAGGCATCGTTTAACAGCTGCACCTGGTCGTGGAGTCAGACAGGATTCGATTAGGATTGACAGATGTCCAGAAGAGTGAACATCACATTGACATCTCTCTGCCGATGGGCTGAGCTTTATTATTCAAGATTGACACCTACCTCCGTCGGAAGATAGGACAGGAAAGGGATGTCCATTTTCTCGCACTGAACGGTGAAGTCTTGGTGCAAACTCTGAGGAGAACGCTTGGGATAGAAAATGGTGGGCTCATATTCCTACATTAAAAAGAGGTGAGGTAGATGATTAAAACATGTTTTCTTTAAATAAATGTTTTGATATATGTGTTGCCATACATGAACCATGCTTGTGTCCATAAAAGCTTTTTAAAGCAATATTTTGTCCCTTTGAGGATATGCAGAGAGATTTTTGAGTACATAAATCACAAAATATGATTACCTCATAATTTAATTTCAGAAGAACATTAGTGATTAATGTGGAGTAAAATTTATGGTTTCATACACCTCATTTGCTCGGGATACAGGATAAAGTCCATACAGTCTGGATAAGTTGCCGGGTAAGTTCATTACAATCCTGCAGTAAAACTTAATGTATTTCTTACATAACATTGGTACGGACACAAGAATCCATGCAGATGTACGGTGGAAATGTATAAAACAGCTGCCATCATGTGATGACCCTCTATTGTTCATTTTCCTATCCAAGTTTTTTTCTGTTCCAAGAATCTGATATTGTAAACTGGCCAAATCTGGACTGGCCAAACTTCACTCCATCAGAATAAAAAGGAAGATAACTTTAACAGAGCGTACGTTTATTCGACGAATACTGATGCTCCATAAATCTAGCATCATAGAAGAGCATGATGGATCTGTTTTTTATCAGTAACTTTTTGTACTGCTTAAATCAGCAATTTGAAATGTTGTAAGCTGAATTTGACTGCCAAATGATGTGTTGGAGTATATTCCCTAACTGCTAGGCACAGTTGTAAATAACATCTAACATTTTGTCCTTTAACCGATAAACAAATAGTCTTTTTCCTCCAAAGAATAAAAAAAATAATGTAAGTTGTGATATAAACCTATAACCGCAAGATAAAAACTGCACAAGTCTACATTGTAAGATAGAAACCTGCAATTGCAAAGGAAAACAATGAATTCAGAGGATTGTGAGATAAAGTTTCTACATTTTGAGATTGTCAACATTTAGAAATTTGAATTTAAAGTAAAATTTGAATTTAAATTGTGAGAAAAGTCAGAATTTCTGAGTTTAAATCTCACAATTCTGTGTTTGTTTCTAAAAAAATTAAATAAAGAAAAAGGAAATTGCAAGTTTTTATTGCGCAATTCATTCCGTAGCAGAAATAGGCCTTCATGCAAATGCGATACAATGCTTCTTTCCATAAAGATGATAAACTTAACGTCAACATAAAAAGCATCCACACACCCATTTTACTTTTACATGTATAATGTGTCGTATTTCTGGCTGAAACAGTATATTCAATGACGGACATTAAAGGGCAGGGCTTGATTTTATTTATCGAATTCGATTTTGAAAAGTGGTTTCTATACGACAGGAGAGGAGGGGCATGAAAATTAAGAGGACATAATGATGTCATCAAGAAGAAAACTTGTTTCAGACGCCAAGCAAGCTCTTATGTAATTAAAAACTAAACAAAACATCTATATACCTTTGGCCCGATTACAAAATAAAATCCTTGGCATTTATTCGTAAATAAGCAATGAATCATATACAATGATACCAGAAGCATGCATTAGTAAATAGGCTCAATTATGATTCTTGTTGACTTTAAACAACAATGCAGCACCCCTTTGTTATCCATTCTTTCTCCGTGCCCTTCGGACAGTGCTCTGTACTTACAAACATGCGCAGATGGCGGGCACAGACCAGACCAATGGAGCCGTTCTGCTCAGGACCACAAACAACCAGCAGGGTGGGCTGCTTTTTACTCAGGGAGCTCAAAGGAAAAGCCTGGAAAGAGACAGAAAGAAAGAGAGAGAGACAGTTTAACAGGGAGGAAGACATCTCATATCAGTCCAATCTGCATTTGCAGAGGTAATGTTCATCAGAATAACCCAGCAACAGTTGCAACAATAGTAAAGAGCCATGGAGACACTGCCACAGGATGCAGCCTTAAAATAACACACTTTCTGACAGGTTTCTAAACTCAACCAGTGCTGTTCAGATTTTCCGAAGCATGTACTCGCTCAAAAAAAAAACAAGTCTTTAAAGGTGAGGCCACTGATCTATATAGAGAACTGGATAGCTCATGACGTCATAGAAGTGAAGCCACCGCGCCGCCATATTGCTATTCC